>JARQOC010000007.1:146870362-146906832 GCA_033576535.1 Allobates femoralis
ATGTGCATCTATGCATGCAGCTGAGGAAGAGAACAGAGAGGCACCATAATGCTGCATGTACAGTGGCAGACCGGCGAGCAAATGGTGTGTGTGTGTATGTGTGTTTGTGGGCAGGCTGCAAGAGGAGGGGGATGGGGGCTGCAAAAGGAAAAGGATGGGGGCTACAAGAGGAGGAGGGGATTGGAGGCTGCAAGAGGAGGAGGATGGGGGCTGCAAGAGGTAGCAAAAGGATGATGGGGGTTGCATGGGGATGATGGGGGCTGCAATGGGATGATGGGGATACCATATTGAGGGCTGCAAGGGGATGGAAAAATAAGACATCCCCTGAAAATAAGACGTAGCGCATCTTTCGGGAAAACAGGCTACTAAACTCCACTCCTTCTCCATAGCCCCGCCCCATATGACCAAAGCTCCACCCCTATGCACATCCCCGCCAGGCCACAGAGAAATGGTCTTGCATGAAGCCGGTCCTTGGTACAGAAAAGATTGGGGACCACTGTTATAAAGTTCAAAGCGTCTTCCGAGCAGAAAATGCCAAAAGAACGGGCAAGTTACTTCTTTCAGCTGCTTGATGTTTTTATAAATCTGAAGCCGGTAAAAGACGATCAAAAGCCTGAACATTTGCCCAGCAGGTCGTTTTTCCATGGTAATGCTGGCAATATATGGACATAGTAATGTTCATTCTTTTGAGCATTTTCTGATAGGTTTTTCAGGTGGTTTCTGCAGCAGAATGTTGCCTGAAAAAGATATTGTGTGCACAATCCTTCAGGATGCTTTCCCTAACTACTTGTGAAATAAACTCCTATGGTATAGAAAAATAATGCAATTACACTAAATTTATATTCATTTACATTCAAAGTTTAAACTTCACTTAACTTTTTTCTTTCTAATCCCTTAATAGGCGAATGCTGCATGTAACCTTGATGAAATACTTGGCACAGAAGACACAATTGTAAGATAATATCGATAACTAATAAAAATTAGACATAATTATGTGCTTATTTTACATCTGAAGTAGCATCTAATGAAGATTTCATTTCAGCTCCTGTTTTATATATTTAAAAACAAAAAGAATGGAAAGAGAAATCTACCTGGAGAAATAATATAATTAGCAAGGAATTATAGGTTTATTATTGTATTTATTATTTAAAAGAGAATAAAGATTGCAAATCGAATCTTCAATTTTTGCAATTCACAACCAATAAATGTAGAGAGCATTGTATGTACAGCGCATCTCAGCTGACAGCAATGGAGGATGGGGCCCCATTGTCAAGAAAGTACCGTATTTTTCGCTTTATAAGACGCACCTGATTATAAGACGCACCCCCAAATCTGGTGAAGGAAAAGAGAAAATAAATTATTTTTAATGTTAAATGGGGTCCGTCTTATAATGCCAGTGTCCGTCTTACAAATCAGTATATATGTCCCTCATCCTGGTACATAAACCCCCCCATCCTGGTATTCCGGTATATATGTCCCCTCCATTCTGGTATAAATGTCCCTCATCCTGGTATATATGTCCCCATACTGTATATATGTCCCCATCCTGGGATATCGCTCATCATGGCATACATGTCCCCATGCTATAAATATGGCCCCCCCATCCTGTATATATGCCCCATTCTGGCATATACATTCCCCCATCTTATCTATATGTTCCCCAACCTGTATATATGCCCCCATCCTGTGTATATGTCCCCCATCCTGTACATATGTCCCCCAAACTGTATATATGTCCCCCATCCTGTATATATGTCCCCCATCCTGTACATATGCCCCCCATCCTGTATATATGCCCCCCAACCTGTGTATATGCCCCCCAACCTGTATATATGTCCCCCATCCTGAAACTATGCCCCCCATCCATTATATATGTCCCCACATCCTGAAACTGACCCCCCATTTTGTATATATGTCCCCATCCTGCTTATTGCCCCTTTTGTGAATGCCTCTTCCCCATTCCCCCCCTCCGGACCCCAATGACTTACTGACATGCGGCTGCTGAGCGGGGGTCCGGAGGCAGGTTCAGGAGGATGAGAGGGCAGGAGCAGGGCCGATGCTGCAGCGGGGGCACGGGTGCAGGAGCGGAGTACCGGGGATGAGAGGTGGCAGCAAGCGGTGGGCGCCGCCATGTTTCTTTTGGCTGGCTGCATTCACTAACTGTGCAGCCAGTCAGGTAAGACTTCAACAAAATGGCCGCGGCCATAACGGAGACCCGCGGCCATTCTGGAGTCTCTACCTCTACCGGCCGGCTGCACACTGCTTAGTGAATGCAGCCGAGTAGAGGGAAGATGGCGGCGCCCACCACTCGCTACCGCCGGTCATCCCCTGCAGCTCCGGTAGGGCAGCTGTGCCCCTCAGCCCATGTAAGCTGCCTCCGACACCCCCACTCGGCAGGCCCCCCCTCCCCCTGGTAATATTTTATTATTTTTTTTAAATTGCATATTTAACATCCGCTTTTTAAGACGCACCCCATTTTACCCCCCCAGTTTGGGGGAGGCAAAAGTGCGTCTTAAAAAGCGGAAAATACGGTAACTTGTCTCAGCCATGTTATTTAGGCTGGTTTCACATTGCAGTTTTTTCCCTGATCAGGTTCCATCAGGTTTGTGTGTCAAAACCAGGAGAGGAACCAGGAAAGAAACCAGGAGTGTCTCCAAAACCCAGCACAGGTGTCAATCTTTCAATAAGGGTATGGACACACAACCGAGTGAAAAAACTGTCCGATTCACGGATCCGAGAGTCAGACGAGTATCATCTGACTTTGGTCAGTGTGGCTTGCGAGTGCTGTCCAAGTGCAATCCGTTTTGTTCCTCAGCAGCTATTTATTTACTGTAGAATCATTTACAGGAACATTTTGTACAATTGTCTGAGCTACAGAATGGTAATGTATCAATTAAAACTCGCATCAGACTCAGATGGTGCAAGTGCGGTCCGAGCGCAATCCGTGGTTTTTTGTTGGACCCATAGACTTGCATTGGCGAGTATCGTCCATGACTCGCATAGAATCGCATGATGCGATTGACTTGCAATCTGAAAATGGGATGCGTAAAAGCGTATGAGATTCAGAAATGTGCTCTTTAGTTAACATTGGTCCGAGAGCAATGCGATTTTTCTGCACTGTAAACTCGGACGTGTTTCACTGATGTGTGTCCGTGCCTTTATAGTTTTTCTCTGCAAGTTCCTCTCCTGGTTCCTCTCCTGGTTTTGGCACACAAAGCTGATGGAACCTGCTCAGGAAAAAACTGCAGTGTGAAACCAGCCTTAGCCACATCTATATGGTATTTGTAGCATATTCTGTTGACAAGCCATAGATATTCTAAACGGGAAAACCAAGACCTATTTAATACCTTTCCACTGCATTACTAATAGTATATTGCAGTTATCCATAGAACAATAAAATCCGGCACCAAAAGCTCTTCGTTCCATAAAAAACATGGAAAAACGAGACTAAAATAAGCCTGACCAATTGCAGAAAACCTGGGCACTGGTTTACATGTTTCAAAGCTGAAATGCCTCTTAGGCCCCCTTCACACCACGGTTTTACCCTGATCAGTATCCATCAGGTTTGTGGGTCAAAACCAGGAGAGGAATCAGGAAAGGAACCAGGAAAGGAACCAGGAGAGGAACCAGGAGAGGAACCAGGAAAGGAACCAGGAGAGGAACCAGGAGAGGAACCAGGAGAGGAGCCAGGAGAGGAACCAGGAGAGGAGCCAGGAGAGGAACCAGGAGAGGAACCAGGAAAGGAACCAGGAGAGGAACCAGGAGAGAAACCAGGAGAAGAACCAGGAAAGGAGGAACCAGGAGAGGAACCAGGAGAGGAACCAGGAGAGGAACCAGGAGAGGAACTTGCAGAGAAAAACTATAATTGACAGATTGACACCTGTTCTGGATTTTGGAGACACTCCTGGTTCCTCTCCTGGTTCCTCTCTTGGTTCCTCTCTTGTTTCCTCTCCTGGTTCCTCTCCTGATTTTGACCCACAAACCTGATCGAACCTGATCAGGGAAAACACTGTGGTGTGAAGGGGTCCTTAGTCATAACTGGTGGTTTTTTTTCATGGATCCCTAAAGATATGTCTCCATAGACCCCCATGTTGTTTGATACTGACAGCTACGGATCCATATCTGTCCATTGGTGTCCGCGATTTTCAAGGCAGCCCAAAGTCAGAGAAGTCTCCGATTATGGGTGCATGAAAAAAACAGACAAAAACTGATCCGTGAAAAAAACAGACACAAGGATGGCCACTTTAGGACCAATCCATACCCATAGGATAACATGGAAAGCCATAACGGATTTGTGTCTATACATTTTCAAATGGATAGACATGGATTGAAAATTTGCCAGTGTGAAACCAGCCTTAGACATGGGTGCAGGTTGTGTAAGGCTGGCTTCACACCATGGTTTTGGGCTGTCAGGGTGGATCCTGTTTTTTTCAGGATCCACCGGACAGAACCTGACAGCACAGGATGTGCAGAAAGTGTGGTCCAATATGGTCCGGGATCCTGTTTTTTTACAGGATAGTTTTCTGCTGCTGTTTATTGTCCTGAAGTCAGCCTGTGTCTGCTCTGTTGCTGTCCTTGGTGCTGAAGTCTGCCTGTGTCTGCTCTGCTGCTGTCCTTGGTGCTAAATTCACAGCCTGTGCATGAAATACTGCTGTCCATGGTTTGATGGCAGCATTTCTGAGGATGCTCTGTGCATAAAATCAGATCCGGGAAACGATGACATTTTTTCACGTGTCCAGCGCCCATAGGTTCCCATGTTATGTGTGCTGGATCGCCCTAAATCTGTTTCTGTCCGGTTTTGTCCGATTTTTTCCACCGGAGCCAAAAAATGCTGCAGGCTCCGATTTTGGGGATGGTGAAAAACCGGACAAAAATGAATCCAGCACAGAATACACCAAACCGGATGGCCAAATGGATACATGGGAGGCAAAACCGGATCCTGTTCTGTCCTCTTCAAACCGGACAGAACAGGATCCCAAAAACTGTGGTGTGAAGCCGGCCTTAGAATGGGTGCGGGTTGTAAGTAGTGGTGAAAAATATTTATATATTTGTATTTTACAACAGAAAAGAGCTGCTTTATCTGTTGACAACGCTGCAAAACATGCCGGCTTGGTTGTCACTGGGATTACTGTAAGTTGTCTTTTTTTATTATTTCATTTTATTAGTGAAAAATGTAAATATTAGAAAAGCATATTCTAGAATTAAAACATTTAGTTTTACAATACTTTTTCCTATTTGGAACTAAAACATTAAAATAAAAAAGGTCTCAAAAAATAGCGGAATGTAATATTCATAGAGACGTGTAAGAACACAGACTTGGTTTGTGCTGAAAGGTTCATTCTCCCATAGCCCTTCAGGTTTATTATTGTTGCATCTGCTTTCTGTTTTTAGAAACTCATTCACTTGCATTATAATTTGTATGAGTTTTTTGGTGCAGATCTGCAATATTTAAAATGGTGTTAGGTTATTTCCTTTTTTTTTTGCATGATTAACCCAAAATTGCTTCAAAATGCTATAGAATTGGGTGAAATTGAAGTAAATGTGCAGCATTTTGATGTGAATTATTATTTACTACCATAGCGCCATTATGCCATGGCGCTTTGGCGCTTTACATTTGGAAAGGGGTATACATAGACAAGTGCAATAAATTATGAATACTACAAGGCATGGATAGGTATAAGAGGAGAGAGGACCCTGCCCATAAGAAATCACAGTCTTCAAGGGATGGGTGAGGATACAGTAGATAAGGAGAGAGGACCCTGCCCATGAGGGCTCACAGTCTACAAGAGATGAGTGAGAATACAGTAGGTGAGGAGAGAGGACCCTGCCCATGAGGGCCCACAGTCTACAAGGGATGGGTGAGGATACAGTAAGTGAGGAGAGAGGACCCTGCCCATGAGGGCTCACAGTCTACAAGGGATGGGTGAGGATACAGTAGGTGAGGAGAGAAGACCCTGCTCACAAGGGTTCACAGTCTACAAGGGATGGGTGAGGATACAGTAGGTGAGGAGAAAGGACCCTGCCCATGAGGGCTCACAGTCTACAAGGGATGGGTGAGGATACAGTAGGTGAGGAGAGAGGACCCTGCCCACAAGGGCTCACAGTCTACAAGGGATGGGTGAGGATACAGTAGGTGAGGAGAGAGGACCCTACCCACAAGGGCTCACAGTCTACAAGGGATGGGTGAGGATACAGTAGGTGAGGAGAGAGGACCCTGACCATGAGGGCTCACAGTCTACAAGGGATGGGTGAGGATACAGTAGGTGAGGAGAGGACCCTGCCCATGAGGGCTCACAGTCTACAGGGGATGGGTGAGGATACAGTAGGTGAGGAGAGAGGACCCTGACCATGAGGGCTCACAGTCTACAAGGGATGTGTGAGGATAAAGTAGGTGAGGAGAGAGGACCCTGCCCATAAGAGATCACAGTCTACAAGGGATAAGTGAGGATACAGTAGGTGAGGGAGAGGATCCTGCCCATGAGGGCTCACAGTCTACAGGGGATGGGTGAGGATACAGTAGGTGAGGAGAGGACCCTGCCCATGAGGCAGTAGGTGAGGAGAGGACCCTGCCCATGAGGGCTCACAGTCTACAGGGCATGGGTGAGGATGCAGTAAGTGAGGAGAGAAGACCATGCCCACAAGGGCTCACAGTCTACAAGGGATGAGATTTTATCTCACTTGCTCAAAATCTTTGTTAGTCGCCTTGTTCAGAAGTGATGTGAGGGGCACGGTCCCATCTGTGGCTACTGCAACCTCTATAGTTATATCAGTTAGGTCTATGTACATTTCAGCAATCATTTTATCAGGCTTTCATTACATTTTCCTTGGTTGTTGCTAATGAATTCTGCAGGATGTAACTGGCTATCAGTTACTCACCAGATTATGATGATCTTGAAATAACGTACATGCTGCATTAATAATAAACAACCATATAACAGCAAAACAATGACATTCTGGACAGATTTGGATATATTGTACTGTTTTGGAAAATCATTATTCTAATGCCATCCTTAGCTGGTTGCACTCTATCAATGTTTCTATAGATAAAAAACAAAATCATCAACTATCTTGTGTTCTTTACTCTTGCAGGATAAACTAGGATTAACTCCAGCTGCGACTGATGTGTTGTGCAAGATGGTAAGGACACAATTATACTTTAAAAGAGTATTTGTTCTGGTAGTATAAGTATTTTTTGACTATATAGAAAGAAGAAAGTAGTGATGTAGAGTGTAATATATTGTACTTTTTACCTGTCCATTATAATAACAGAATACATATATACACACATAAATTTCACTGAGGTATGCTTGCTACCATTCTACAATTATTAGTATGGCAGACAATGTTAGCCACAAAAGAGAAGAAAAAACTTTGTATCTATACAGCTACGTTTTATTAGATCCACTCTGCACTTGTAAAAAAGCACACACAAATATAATAGTTCTAAAAAGGAATTTTCACATCAGGGTATGCACACTATAAAAACAGCATGTCATGTATCAAAGTCTATATAGTGTCCCTCAGGGTACCTTTACACGTCGCGGTTGCGGCGAGAATGGTTGACAGTGATATTGCGTCGTGGAAATATCCCTGACACACTACCACCCAATCGCCTCCTTATTGCGGCGTGTAAATAGGGAATTTGGCGGCGGTATGTCGCCTCGCCTCGGTCGCCTGATTACCGAGCACTGTAATATTCGGTATCGGCGCGGGAGATTTAAACAACTGTCAGATCAGCTGTATCTCCCCGCTGACACCGGCGGGAGATCAGGTGTGGCCGGGAGGAGGAGATCTCCACCGCTGATCTCCTCCTCCCGGCCGCCCCCAAAACAGCTGATTGGCTGGCAGGCTGCATACTAATGTGAACGCATGCGGAGATTCTCCGCTGTGTTCTCATCAGTATGGGCTGCGTTTGCGTCTGCATGCCCTGCGCATGCAGAAACATACACAAATGTAAACCCAGCCTCATTGGAAGGACCCCAAATTGAACAACAGGATGTGGAGGAAGGGGAACAGGAAAAAAATGCATTCGGTAAAACAATCCAGTGACAAGAACTTTACAGTTATAAGGTGGAGGTGCACTACTGGCATCACATGTTACAACAGTCCAGAGAACCATTATGGAAAGGTGCATCTTCCCCTGTGAGGACTATATGGGTTGGAGTGTGTCACTACATTCCCTCACAGCCACTCTCAACGTCTAGATGATTTGTGAGGACCCCACTGGCCTAGGTACAACGGTACAACTCCTCACTAATGCTCTCAAAGTCCATTCAGTGATTGCTACATGCTCCTTGCTGTGCCATTGCATGTTCAGCTCTCCATAGGAAAACCCCTTGTCCCAGTATGGGGGCACTCTGGCTTTTTATCTAGTATAGATAATTATTTGTTAACCTGCTTGCATGAGATAAGGAATCCTTCCTAGTTTGGTTCTCTTTGGCCATCTATAGTCTGCTGTCCCCCTCCCCCTTTATTTGATGATCTGTACCATTGATTAGGCCTCCTGGCCTGAGATAAGGATCTGTCCTTCCTTTATGTTTGCTAAATCCCCTGCCTGAGATCTGGAATGCTGCTGCCACTTAATCTGTGCTTTCCTTCAGACCGTGCTATCTGATATATTGTGGTCCCTGTTCTTTGCGCACAACACTATTTCTATGCAGGTTTACAAGACGTGAGACTGTTATTTCTCAACTTCTATGGCTAGGGTCACACATGCCAATCCATTTTTTTCACTGTTTCCAATAATAGATTTTTTTAAGGCTCTATTTTGAGCCTCCTGTGCACCTATGTGTTTTTTGAATTTTGCCATTTTTTGCAAAAAAAAAACACATGCAAAAATGCATCCGTTAACAGATGGTGCCTAAAGTACCATGCGTTGATGGATGTGTTTCCCATAGGGAACCATGTTAAGAAAATGCATGCTTTTTTTAACATTGCTATCACACTTAGGCTGCCTTCACATTGCGTTTTTCTTCAATCCGACGCTGTCCGTTGTAAATTGGACAGCATCGGATGTACTATTTCCGATGCCATCAGATGCCATTGGTCCAATTTTCTGACGGATCCGATTTAAATGGAATTCCGCCCACTGAGGGAGGGCTGGGGGGAGGGCTAGGGGAGGTTTTGGGAGCCGTCTGGGACTTTGAGCATGCTCAATACAGAAAATTGTATCCGATATCGGATCCGATTTTCCATCCGATCCGATCCCCATAGACTCCCATATTATTTTAATCGGATCCGATGTGATCCGATTCTTGCAGCGGAGTCAAAAATCGCAGCAGTCTACGATTTTGTCTGCAGCAGTTAATTGGACAGGAGCGGATCGGAGGCAAATCAAATGCCATTAACGGCAAATCCAATCCGATCCTGTCCCCAAAGGATAACATGGGGTCAAAATCGGATCCGATGCTGTCCGATTTACAACAGACAGCATCGGATTGCAGAAAAACGCAATGTGAAACCAGCCGTAAGCCCTGGATCCGTTTTTAGCATCAGTTTTTCAACTTAGAAGTTTAAAGTTGAAAAACTGATGCCAAAAACAGATCCAGGGCTTATGTGTGACCCCAGCCTATCTGACTAATAAATGGTAAGCTACTTCCTCTGTGCCCAAGTAACTTCACATCTTGAGATGCTCACCAACCACTATGTTAACCCTGTCTGCTGCTATCTCACTGTTCCTGGGCACAAAATAGATAAAACAACATATTAAACATAGCAATATGTTATGTAATCACAACAGCTTCCAGGTCCAGTGTTGGGCTTCTTCACTCCTTTACAGGGACATTTCAGATCCCGGGGTCTCAGGATCAGTGGATTCCAGTGGCCCAGGGGATCAACAAATTTAGACTTGTCCTGTGGATAGTTGATAACTTGCACACAGGGCCGGCCCTACCGCTGTGCGAGTTGTGCGGTCGCACAGGGCGCCGCCTGCCATGCATCAAAGGGGGCGCCAGAGAGACGGATATTTATGGTCTCTCTGCGGCTCCCTCCCTACCGGTATTCCCGAGTGTGACTCGGGGTTAACTTTAGCTGACAGAAGCGGTAACCCCGAGTCACACTCGGGTTTACCCGCAGGCAGGACCGGGACGACAACTAGGCGCGCCATCTAGTGCAGGGCGCATTTTTGCCCGCCCCCTGGGAGGCCCCGTGTTGGCCGCCGGCGGCCGCGGCGCGTCAGCCAGAGAGGGAGGAGGGCGGGAGTCCGACTTCCTGTCCCGCGGCTCTGCCCGCCCCTCCTCTCCTCCGTACAGCCAGCGCCCAGCAGACGCACGGGCACGGTGACGGTGGTGGCGCAGTGACCGGTGTGTAAAGGCGCGCCCCTCCCCCCCAGTCCGCATACTAGGCCCTGTATTCACCACCACTGGGCCCTGCTGTATACACCACCTCCACCACTGGGCCCTGTATACACTAGCACTGGGCCCTGTATACACTAGCAGTGGGCCCTGTATACACACACTACCACTGGGGCCTGTATACACCACCACTGGGGCCTGTATAGACCACTGGGGCTGCTGTATATACTGCTGGGGCCTATATATACCACTGGGGCTGCTGTATATAGTGCTGGGGCCTGTATATACCACTGAGGCTGCTGTATATATTGCTGGGGCCTGTATATACCACTGGGGCTGCTGTATATACTGCTGGGGCCTGTATATTCCACTGGGGCTGCTGTATATAGTGCTGGGGCCTGTATATACCACTAAGGCTGCTGTATATATTGCTGGGGCCTGTATATACCACTGGGGCTGCTGTATATATTGCTGGGGCCTGTATATACCACTGGGGATGCTGTATATATTGCTGGGGCCTGTATATACCACTGGGGCTGCTGTATATACTGCTGGGGCCTGTATATTCCACTGGGGCTGCTGTATATAGTGCTGGGGCCTGTATATACCACTAAGGCTGCTGTATATATTGCTGGGGCCTGTATATACCACTGGGGCTGCTGTATATATTGCTGGGGCCTGTATATACCACTGGGGATGCTGTATATATTGCTGGGGCCTGTATATACCACTGGGGCTGCTGTATATACTGCTGGGGCCTGTATATTCCACTGGGGCTGCTGTATATAGTGCTGGGGCCTGTATATACCACTGAGGCTGCTGTATATATTGCTGGGGCCTGTATATACCACTGGGGCTGCTGTATATATTGCTGGGGCCTGTATATACGACTGGGGCTGCTGTATATAGTGCTGGGGCCTGTATATACCACTGAGGCTGCTGTATTACCCCTGGGGCTGCTGTATAACCCCTGGGGCTGCTGTATTACCCCTGGGGCTGCTGTATTACCCCAGGGGCTGCTGTATTACCCCTGGGGCTGCTGTATTACCCCTGGGGCTGCTGTATTACCCCAGGGGCTGCTGTATTACCCCTGGGGCTGCTGAATAACCCCTGGGGCTGCTGTATTACCCCTGGAGCTGCTGTATAACCCCTGGGGCTGCTGTATAACCCCTGGGGCTGCTGTATAACCCCTGGGGCTGCTGTATTACCCCTGGGGCTGCTGTATTACCCCTGGGGTCTGTATATACCACTGGGGAGGCTGCTGTATACCACATTGCTGGGGGCTGTATACCTGTGCTGGGGTCCACCCTCGGCTTATACACGAGTCAATAGGTTTTCCCAGGTTTTGGGGGCAAAAGTAGGGGGGTCGGCTTATACACAGGTCGGCTTATACACGAGTATATACGGGTAGTAATCCTACAATGTCTGCTGGACATGGTACGGGGAGGGTTTATGGCTCAGTTAGTACACACTCCATACTTCATGGTATGGGAGGGTTTATGGCTCAGTACACACTCCATACTTCTTGTTATTAACCAGTTAATGCCCTCTTGTCCACCGCACTGCAGTTTCAAAAGAGGAAGACAGCGAGACAGGCAGCGACACGGCGTCAGAGAGTCCCTGACCTCGAAATAGAAGATCCTCAGATCCTGGTATTGTGACATAATATTAAGAATAATACTTTTTGCATTTATATTACACTATGAACTCCACAGCACTTTACATACATCATGAACACTGTCCCCATTGGGGCTCACAATGTAAACAACCTATCAGTAAAGTAAAAGTAAAGACGCCTCATGTAGATAGCGTTTCAGGATCTTTTTTGCAGGTGATTTTCTTTTTATAAATACTTATATTGCAGCATGCTTTGTGTGAGGCATTTTTAGGCGTTTTACATTATATGGATAAAAAAACCCACACTAGACAAGTGATAAAGCCAAGCATCGTCCTAGCAATGTGTGCCCCAGGTCTCCATGGTTTCACATGACGTTATTTCACATGAGACCTGCAGCCAATCAGCAGCTGTTTCATTATCCCTTCCTTCAAAACTGTGATCCAGAATAAATGAGAGCTGCTGCTGTTCCCTGATTTCCTCGGGATGTCAGTTTTATATGAGGAAAGAGTGAAGGTGCCACTGATTGGCTGCATGTCTCATGTCACGTGGTCTGGGGGCGCCAAAGGGAAATTTTGCACAGGGCGCAATGTAGCCTGAGGCCGGCCCTGCTTGCACAGATGGGAATAATTATTTAAAGGGAACCTGTCACCTCATTCTACCCCCCTCTGCTACCACTACCTGTCCCTGCACCTTCCTAGCTGATCCCTAACCAACCCTGTCTCACCTAAACCTGCACTATAAAGTTAAAAAAAAGACTTATATACTTACATGTAGACTGCATTCGTAGACTGCTATGGGCGGGCTCCAGGGCTCCATTCTCCCCTCCTGGCTTGCTTGCAGCGCGCCAAGTGTAAAATGCCAGTCCGGACGTCATATCTGGCCCGGTGCATTGTGGGGCTGATCATGTGCTACGGCTCGGCTCCAGCGCATGCACAATGCGCATACTGATGTCATAGGCCCCCACAATGCACTAGGCTGGATATGACGTTCCAGTAGAAAAGGAGGCGGGAAATTAAAAATGGAGGAGGGACAAAAAAGAATGAGGGCGCCTGGCGTGGCGTGCTGCAAGCAAGCCAAGAGGGGAGAATGGAGCCCCGGAGCCCGCCCATAGCAGTCTACGAATGCAGTCTACATGTAAGTATATAAGTCTTTTTCTTAAACTTTATAGTGCAGGTTTAGGTGAGACAGGGTTGGTTAGGGATCAGCTAGGAAGGTGCAGGGACAGATAGTGGTAGAGTAGGGGGTAGAATGAGGTGACAGGTTCCCTTTAATGATAAGAACATAATACAGAATTGGTAAATAGTTTAGCATAAAGTTATTTCACAAAGAGAAACTGTTTTCTGAGTAACACCTTTTCCATTATCTCTTTGAGTGTTCGTGTATTAATCAAATAGTGGAAAATCTAAAACAATGTAATGATAAAATGCATCGTTACTGGTAACAAAATCTAAATAACAATTAATATGTTTTTTTCTTTCACAGGCCAGTAAGGCTTTATCGTCAGACTGTCTGGCTCATTTTCTTACGGTAACTCACGCTTATTATTTTTATTTATCAGTTACATATATTTATTCATAAATATATCCTCAGGTACATTTATACCACTGTATGATAGATAGATAGATAGATAGATAGATAGATAGATAGATAGATAGATAGATAGATAGATAGATAGATAGATAGACATATATACTGTACAGCTCTGGAAAAAATGTAGAGACTACTACAGAATTTTCAGTTTCTCTGATTTTTCTCTTTATTGAGTAAACTGTACATTGTTCTTTTATTCTATAAACTACTGACAACATGTCTCCGAAATTCAAAGCTAAAAATATTGTATTTATTTGCAGCAAATGAGAAATTGCCAAAATAATAAAAAAGAAACATCAGACCTCAAAGAATGCAAATAAAACAAGTTCTTATTCATTTAGAAGCAACAATACTCCTGTTCTAACTCAGGAAGAGTTCAGAAATCAATATTTGGTGGAATAACCATGATTTTTAATTACAGCTTTTATGCATTTTGGCATGCTTTCCGACAGTCTTTCACACTGCTTTTGGATGACCTTATGCCACTCCTGGTATAAAACGTTTAGCAGTTCTTTGTTTGATGGCTTGTGACTATCCATATTCCTCTTGATTACATTCAAGTGATTTTTAATGGGGTCTGGCCTAGAGATTGGGCTGGTCATGGCAGGGTCTTGATGTGGTGCTCCTTCATCCACACATTCATTGACCTAGCTGTGTGGCATCAAAACCAGTCTTCAGAGTTGGGGAACATTGCCTGAGCAGAAAGAAAGCAAGTGTTATTCAAGGGCAACTTGTATGCTGCTTGATTCATACATCCTTCACAAAGATTAACCTATCCAATTCCAGGAATGCTAACCATTATGGCCGCTTTACACGTCCCAATATCGCTCCGATATTGGATACAACTGCACGGGAGTGCGCACGTTTTTGGCACTAGTCCAAGATCGCATAGGAGATGTTACACAGGGAGATATCTGCAGGTTACTTAACTGTGATGTCTACGCCCCCTCCTTTGCGCTGTGTACGAGCGACCCAGGGAACGACCATTTAACATGGGAGTGAATAGGGGAAGTTGTGCTCCAAATCGTAGTTGCGCTGTCACACAGCATGATCCTGCCAGTTCGTCAAGCCAATATCGGCCAGTTGGAGAGCCTGCACAATTCCCCAACGATATCGTTTTAGCATCGTTCTTGCATTGCATTGCTCATTTACACCACACAACGCATGAATGATATCGGCGGGAACGCCTGAACCACGTGACTTTTTATCATTGTTGGACAACGATATTGTGCCGTGTAAAGCGGCCTTTAGACGACCATGTATTGGGCAAAGCGGAAATTTAGACTCATCAGAGAAGATTACCTTACTCCACTCACCCAAAAGCAGTGTGAAAGACTGGTGGAAAGCATGCCAAGACGCATGAAAGCTGTGATTAAAAATCATGGTTATTCCACAAAATATTGATTGCTGAACTCCCCCTGAGTGAAAACATTAGTATTGTTGTTTCTGAATGAATAAGAACTTGTTTACTTTGCATTATTATATACCTATAAAGAGAAAAATCAAAGACACTGAAAATTTTACAGTGGTCTCTAAATTTTTTCTGGAGCTGTATATGTGTCATATAGCACATGGGACCCTTAAATTGTTCCAGAAAATGATCACCAATTAAATGTTTTGTCATACACATGTTTATTTAATTTGTGTGTATTGGAAAACCCAAAAAAAACAGTAAATAAATGGCAAATTGGAGATAATTTGACAAAAAAACCCACAAATGGGCCAGACAAAACTGTTGTCCCCTCAACCTAATATTTGGTTTCCCCTTTGGAATAAATCCCTTCAATCAGTCGCCTCCTATAACCTCCACAAGCTTCTTCTCACCTGGAGTTTTGGACTCTTCTTTATATTCTCCTCCCGGTCTCTCATATTTGAGGCGTCTTCTCCCAACAGCAATTTTCAGATCGCTCCATAGGTGATCAATGGGATTTAGATCCAGACTCATTGCTGCCACTTCAGATCTCTCTAGTGTTTTCTTTCCTTTATTTCTGAGGGCTTTCATGAAGTATGTGTTTGAATCAATTGTCCTCTTGGAAGACCAATGACCTAGGAAGTACACCCAGCTTTCTGACACTGGGCTATACATTGCTGCCCAAAATCCTTTGTGCAAGACATCATGAAATCTGAAGATTACCAAAGTCAAGGCACTCAGTGCCAGAGGTAGCAAAGCAACCAAAAAACATCTTTGAACCTCCACCATATTTGACTGTAGGTCCTGTGCTCTTTTCTTTGTAGGCCTCATTCCCTTTTCATTTAACAGTAGAATGATGTGCTTTACCAAAAAGCTCTATCTTTGTCTCATCTGTCCACTAGATGCTTTCCCATAATGATTTTAGCTTACTCATGTACATTTTGGTAAACTGTGTCAGCTTTGGGTCCTAGTGGGTCTTCTGCCATAGCAATTTATTTCATTCAAATGCTAACAGACAGATACTTTGCACTGACACTGATGCACACGGAGCATGCAGGACAGCTAGAATTTCTTTGGAACTTGATTGGGGCTGCCTATCCCCCATCTGGACTATCCTGCATTTCAAATTTTGATAAATGTTTTTCTCTCATCCACATTCAGGATGATAAGCTACAGTGCCATTGGTTATAAACTACTTGATTCTAAAGATTTGTCAAAGACAAATACCATTAAGTATCAAAAAGAGCAGCTTTGTTTAAAATCTAACCTTCCAATAATATAGTATATAAGAGAGAAGGAGTCAGCTCACCCATTAGGAGAATTGAGATCAGTAGTGCAAGTCCAGGTAATCAGAAGAATTCCGTCCATATAAATCCATCATCCAAGTTCCTTCAATAGTTTCTGATTAAAACCCAGAATACACATATCGTTAAAATGTAGCAACCATTCATTTCTGTGAAAAGGACTTAGGTCCGAAACATGTTTACTACATTATAATGATACCTGTATTCTGGCTTTTAAGTGGATTTTGGATTGTGACATTAAATTTTAATGCATCTTTAAATAAAATAAACTTTTTAAGGAACTTGGATGCTGGATTTATATGGACATAATACCAATAACAAGTTCCCATGATGAGCATTTAGTGAGTTTTTATTGTTGCAGAATTTCTGCACCTATTATGTAAAATACGGTAGGTTTCTTGTATTTTGTTTCATTGGAATTTTGCATTCTTTTTTTTTAACATGCATTTTTATTGTGTTTTTGACACTGTCTTGTTTGTCTCTTTTTGGTTTGACATGCTTTAAATAAAGCTGCTTTGTTTTTGATACTTCCTGGTACTTGGTTTTGGGAAACATGTATTGATATACTGAGGAGCAAATTGCACTAAAGTTTTTGATTTGTTTCTGCCATGAAAAGGTACTAAGGGCCACGTTACACCTGGCGACGTCGGCGGCGATTTTTTTTTGTCGACGCTGGGGCGTGGCCTATCACCGCCGACATCGCCAATGCGTTGCCCAATGTAAATGGCCGAGGGCGACGCATTTGAGAGGCTGCCTGGTTTCACAGCATAGCTGTGAAACCAGGCGGTCGATCTGGGACGATGTTTACACATCGCCCCATGTAAACAGGCAATGGGAGCCAAAAGCTCCCATTGTACTGCATCGCCGCTGGGGTTCTGAGACCCCTCGGCCTGTCAGATCACCGGTGCGTCGCCGGAGGTGTCACCCCATGTAAATGGGGGACGGCGATGCTGGTGGTGCGCCAAAAACGTGTGTGCTCACACCCATCGCCACCGACATCTCCGGTGCCGTCGCACCGTCTGACGGTACCCTAACATTTTAAGCGTTTTTTACCCTCGGATTTTCTGCATCTAACAGACGTCTGTTATGAAAATTGACATTTTGCCGATTTGAAGCTCGCACCGCAGGTCAGTTTCTGCTAAGTAAAAAGGAAGCGCAGAGGGCAGTAAATTTCTATAAATCCCATCCACTTTACAGGAACTGTAAAGGTACCGTCACATGCGGCAATTTTGCTAGCAATTTCACTGGCAATTTGCTTGTTGCAGTGAAATCATGGACACATTGTTACATTTTTACACAGCAACAAAATAGAACAATGTGTCCATGATTTCACTGCAACCAGCAAATTGCCAGTGAAATTGCATGCAATGTTGCGACGTGTAACGGTACCCTAAGACGCTGCAATTTTGATTCAGCAAAAATGTTCAGCGTCAAAAACTCACCAAAGGCTCCTCATGGAAACAAAGCCTGAATGTGTGGAAACCCAGCCCATTGGAATGTGTTTGCAAACATAAATTATTTTGGTTGCAAAGCTAATTTATGGTACGATTAATTTTAAATGTGTCCTTTCAAATGTATATTATAAACTCAAAATAAAAACAACTAATAATATTTTATTTGTTTAATTTTATTGAAGGCCGATGTACCAGATTTGATTTTGGAGCTGGATGAGATGTTTTGCGGGGTAAGGCTGAGGTTCCATTTGTGTTTTAAACTGACGACTGCAATCCGATAAAACATCAAATTACACTCGCACCATTGAAAATCAATCAGGCAGTGTCCATTTGTTATTTTTTCCTCAGCCAAATTTGTGCCAAGGATAAATTCACAGCAGGCTGATACTGTTGCAGCATGTTGCAATATTTTTATCGTCTTTGATCCAAATGAGAAAAAAGTGTCCGACACCTTTATAAGCCAAAACCGCTTATACAATATTTATTGCCGCGATTGCGGCGTATAAAGGTACTCTTATAGTCTTTGAAACCATTCACATGTCTATAAGTTTTCAAGGACAATCCGTGGAAAATTGCGTAGACATGATGCATCAAAATTGGAATTGGATCAAAATTGGCAATGCAAATCTTTGGGATCATGAAAAACATCAGCCTCCACTTGGATGACATTCATGTGTGATCTGATTTTCATGGAATAACAGAATGGAGAAGGTGGAGAAACTTTTTTTTTTTTGCTTCACGAATGAGAAAACCTGATGATACTGATTAAAGTTTGATCAACGTCTGATCCAAAAAAGTGTTCCAAAAAGCAGAAACCTGAATTAAGCCTTACAAATATAATAGAACTAATGAGTAGATATACAGATGTGTGAATTAGATCTTAAAATGAACCTGACAGTTGGTAGATGATCCATGAACAACAGGCAGCGCGTGTATCAGACATTCAGGAATGCTGCCTCTTGGACCAGACACATATGTAGCATGGACCCTGGTCGGATTTTAAGTGTATTTCCTTCTTGGTGGGAGACTTGCTGTCCTTAGTTCATGCAGCATTTGTCTGCTTCTCTTTGTGATCACTTCTGCATTAGGGGTTTTGGTAGGAAACACTGCAGATAATTCTGGTAAAAATACAGGACAAATTTACACAATAATACAGATGCCCAAGTTTGTCTGCAAAGTGACGGCCACCCCGGCAAAAATCCAACAGGCCTCATTATGAAGAATAAGGCTGAGTGCTCGCTGTCATTTACCTTGAACTTTGTTAATTTTTGTTCATTTCTAGGATGATCTCACAGCTTTATCTGCATATGAACTCTTTGAACGCGTGGTAAGTTTAAGATTTTTAAAATTAATTTATATTAAACAAGTAGCTTATTTAAAGTATCAAACCATTAACAGAGCCCCGGTGCAAGATTTGGATTGGGGACCCCCATCTGCAAGTTAGTCAGATGTAAAAGCCCTTGTGGAATTCCAATCCTATAAAGACCTATGTGTTTATCCTCCTTCCATTATGTAGTAATGTCCCTTATCCTGTACTAATGCCTCCTGCCATTGGTGCCTTTCTGGTGTACACGTTCCCACATCATTATTATTATTATTATTATTATTATTTATTTATATAGCGCCATTAGGTTCCATGGCGCTTTACATGAGGATGAGGGAGACAAGAACAAGTACACTAAATCTAGGCGATCAGGACGTACAGGTACAGGAGGGGCAGGGACCCTGTCCACGAGGGCTCACAGTCTATGAGGGGTGGGTTAGGATACAGTAGGATGGGGGAATGTCAGGTATGGGGCGTTCGCCTGGGTCTCATGGCAGGTTGTAGGCTTGACGGAACAAGTGAGTCTTCAGGTGACACTTGAAGCTACTCAGGGTAGGAGAGTGTCTGACGTGTTCGGGTAGGGAGTTCCAGAGTAATGCAGATGCCCGGGAGAAATCCTGGACGCGGTTGTGCGAAGAGGTGATGAGGAGGAGTTCTTGGGAGGAGCGGAGGTTGCGTGAGGGTAAGTATCGGGAGACCAGGTCGGAGATGTATGGTGGAGCCAGGTTGTGTATGGCTTTGTACGCAATGGTTAGTGTTTTGAATTGGGATCTCTTGGAGACGGGGAGCCAGTGAAGGGCTTGGCAGAGGGGGGAGACAGGGGAGTAGCGGGAGGACATATAGATGAGTCGGGCAGCGGAGTTGAGGATAGACTGGAGAGGTGTGAGGGAGTTAGCCGGGAGGCCATTGAGAAGGAGGTTGCAGTAGTCAAGGCGGGAGATGATTAGAGCATGGATGAGTGTTTTAGCGGTGTCATGGGTGAGGAAGGAGCGGATCCGTGAGATGTTCTTGAGCTGGAGCCGGAGGGATGTGGTGAGGGCCTCGATGTGGGGTTTGAAGGATAGGGAGGAGTCAAGGATTACCCCGAGGCACTTGGCTTGGGGGACTGGGGAGAGGGGGCAGCCGTTGACGCAGATGGATAGGTTGGGAGGTGGGGTGGAATTTCTTGGGGGGAAGACTATGAATTCAGTTTTGTCCATGTTGCGTTTAAGGAAGCGAGCAGAGAAGAAGGATGAGATAGTGGAAAGGCATTGAGGGATTTTCGAGAGTAGGGAGGTGATGTCAGGGCCGGACAGGTAGATTTGGGTGTCGTCGGCGTAGAGGTGGTACTGGAGGCCATGGGACTCGATGAGTTGCCCTAGGCCGAGAGTGTAAATGGAGAAAAGTAGGGGTCCCAGGACCGAACCTTGGGGGACTCCGACAGAAAGGGGGTAGGGTGAGGAGGAGGTGTGGGAGTGGGAGACGCTAAAGGTCCGGTCCGCTAGGTATGAGGAGATCCAGGAGAGGGCAAGGTGGGTGATGCCAAGGGATTCCAGGATCCGGAGAAGAAGGGAGTGGTCAACCGTGTCAAAGGCGGCAGACAGGTCAAGGAGTAGCAGGATGGAGTAGTGGTGTTTGTTCTTGGCGGTCAGTAGGTCGTTGGTGACTTTGGTCAGGGCTGTTTCGGTGGAATGGAGGGGTCGGAAGCCGGACTGTAGGCGGTCGAAGTGGGAGCACGAGAAGAGGTGAGAGGACAGTTCGGAGTGGACGTGTTGTTCAAGTAGCTTAGAGGCGAATGGGAGAAGAGATATGGGGCGATAGTTAGAGACAGAGGTAGGGTCAAGTGAGGGTTTTTTTTAGGATGGGCGTGATTAGGGCGTGTTTGAAGGCCGAGGGGAAGGTACCAGTGCTAAGTGAAAGGTTAAAGAGGTGGGTGAGGGCTGGGATGAAAATGGAGGTGTGGTTGGGAATGAGGTGGGATGGGAGCGGGTCGTGGGCGCTGGTGGTGAGGTGTGATTTTGACAGGAGGGAGGAGAGTTGGTCTTCAGTTATGGGGGGGGAGTGGCTGATGGAGGAGGAGGGCAGTGTAGGTGGGAAGGGGAGGTGTGGGGATAGTGGACCGAAGCTGCTTCTGATCTTGTCGATCTTCTCCTTGAAGAAGGTCGCAAAGTCTTCAGCAGAGATGAGGGGAGAAGGGGGAGGAGCAGGTGGGCGAAGTAAGGAGTTGAAAGTTTTGAAGAGTTGTTTGGGGTTGCGGGACAGAGAGGTTATAAGGGATGAGAAAAACACTTGCTTGGCGGTAGCGAGTGCCGTCTTGAAGTCAGTGATGGATTGCTTGAACAGAGCAAAGTGCTCGGGGGTGTGAGACTTTTTCCATCTCCTCTCGGCGACTCTGGACGCCCGTCTCAGGTTTTTAGTGAGGGTGGTGTGCCAGGGTTGCCTGTTAATGCGTGGAGCATGGAGAGTGAGGGGGGCGGCTAGGTCGAGAGCGTTCGTTATGGTGGTGTTGTATAGGGTGTTGGCAATGTCAATGTCGTCAGCGCAGGGTAGGTCGGTGAGAGGGAGGAGTGATTCAGAGAATAAAGGAAGATCAAGATCTTTTAGGTTTCGGCGAGGGTGATCAAGTTTGCGGAGAGGGGGTAGTGTGGCAGGGGAGGAGAGGGCGGAGAAGGTCAAGAGATGGTGGTTGGACAGTGTGAGTACCGAGGTTGTGAGGTTAGAGAGGGAGCAAAGGCGGGTAAAGATGAGGTCAAGCGTGTGGCCTTGTTCGTGGGTGGGAGAGGAGGACCATTGGGAGAGCCCTAGGGAAGTGGTCAAGGAAAGAAGGTTGGAGGCGGCTGGGCGGGGAGTGTCAATGGGGATATTGAAGTCGCCCATGATGATGGAGGGGATGTCAGTGAAGAGGAAGTGAAGTAGCCAGGTGGTGAAGTGGTCAAGGAAGGAGGCGGTGGGTCCGGGGGGGCGGTAGATGATGGCTATTTGGAGGTTGCAGGGGGAGAAGATTCGGACTGAGTGGGCTTCGAAGGAGGGGACAGTGATGGATGGGGGCTGGGGCTGAAGGTGCAGGAGTTGGACAGCAGTATGCCAACTCCACCGCCGTGTTTGCCAGAAGGACGGGGGGTGTGGGACAGGCTGAGGCCGCCGTAGGATAGTGCAGCAGGGGAGGCCGTGTCGAAGGGGGTGAGCCAGGTCTCGGTGAGGCCAAGGAATGACAGTTTCCTGGAGATAAAGAGATCATGGATGTCGGGGAGTTTGTTGCACACTGAGCGGGCATTCCAGAGTGCGCCGGGTAGAGCGGTAGGTGGGGCATGGGTTGGGGGAATGAGTCTGATGTTGGTGGGGTTGCGAGAGCAAGTGGTGGTGAGGTTGCGAGGGTTGGCGGTGGGTCGCGGGATGAAGGTTGTTGTGGGGATGTTGCGGGGGGGGCCAGGATTGGGGGAGATGTCACCGGCAAAGAGGAGGAGTAGGCCGAGGGTTAGCAGGTGGGAGCATGAGAGCTTGCGAGGCGGGCGTGCTTGTTTGGTGATCGAGGATTGAAAGTGAATGAAAAGGTCGGTGAAGTGGGTGAGGTGGTTCGGCAGGATGGAGGGTGAGAGCAGTATTTTGTTGCTGGGAGGGGGGATAAGTGGGGGTAGTAGGAAGTGGAGAAGGATGGGAGTGAGAGTGAGGAGTAGCGGGAACATTGCATATGGAGAACAGGGAGTGAGTGTGGCAGCAGGGGTCAGAAGCAGAGTGGGGAAAGTTGTGGTAGTGGGTGAATGGTCATCAGTGGGAGCGGTCACGGGATGAGGTGATGACCAGGGGATGAGATGTAAGGTGGGGGGTCGGATGGATGGGTCAGATGGGGAAGTTGGGGATCAGTCGAGGCGGTCGGGGTTGACAGAGGCGATTGCTGGGTTGGCTGATGGAGCAGCCGTGGGACAGGTGAGGCATCCAGGGGTCAGTCCGGGGTGGGATGCCACCAAGGTATGAGCTACAGTCCAGGGGAGATGTGGATGGTCATCATGGTATATATGTCACAAATCCAAGTATATATATGCCCCCTATCCCAGGCCCATACTGGTATATATCTCCCATCCCGGTCTCATCCTTGTAAGCATGTCCAAAATGCTGGTAAATATGTCCCTCATACCAGAATGTCTGACATCTTGGTATGCATAATTATTATTTATTATTATAGCACCATATGTTCCATGGTGCTTTACATGTGAAAAGGGGCATACATAGACAAGTATAATAATTATGAGCAACACAAGGCACACACAGGTACAGGAGGAGAGTGGATCCTGCCAGTGAGGGATCACAGTCTACAAGGGATGGGTGAGGATACAGTAGGTGAGGAGAGAGGACCCTGCCCATGAGGACTCAGTCTACAAGGGATGGGTGAAGATACAGTAGGAGAGGAGAGAGGACCCAACCCACGAGGGCTCACAGTCTGCAAGGGATGGGTGAAGATACAGTAGGTGAGGAGAGAGGACCCTGCCCATAAGGGCTCACAGTCTACGAGGGATGAGTGACGATACAGTAGGTAAGGAGGACCCTGGCCACAAGGGCTCACAGTCTGCAAGGGATGGGTGAGATTACAGTAGGTGAGGAGAGAGGACCCTGCCCATGAGGGCTCACAGTCTACAAGGGATGGGTGAAGATACAGTAGGTGAGGATAGAGGACCCTGCCCATGAGAACTCACAGTCTACAAGGGATGAGTGAGGATACAGTAGGTAAGGAGGACCCTGGTCATAAGGGCTCACAGTCTGCAAGGGATGGGTGAGGATACAGTAGGTGAGGAGAGAGGACCCTGCCCATGAGGACTCAGTCTACAAGGGATGGGTGAGGATACAGTAGGTGAGGAGAGAGGACCCTGCCCACGAGGGCTCACAGTCTGCAAGGGATGGGTGAAGATACAGTAGGTGAGGAGAGAGGACCCTGCCCATGAGGGCTCACAGTCTACGAGGGATGAGTGACGATACAGTAGGTAAGGAGGACCCTGGCCACAAGGGCTCACAGTCTGCAAGGGATGGGTGAGATTACAGTAGGTGAGGAGAGAGGACCCTGCCCATGAGGGCTCACAGTCTACAAGGGATGGGTGAAGATACAGTAGGTGAGGAGAGAGGACCCTGCCCATGAGGGCTCACAGTCTACAAGGGATGAGTGAGGATACAGTAGGTAAGGAGGACCCTGGTCATAAGGGCTCACAGTCTGCAAGGGATGGGTGAGGATACAGTAGGTGAGGAGAGAGGACCCTGCCCATGAGGGCTCACAGTCTCACTGTCGGGCCCGGTCACAACCTCTATGACTGTGATTATTGTGCGCCAGCTAATACATTATAGCTTGATAGCAGTAGTGCAGTCTGCCTCTGGTGAATAAGTCTCTGAAACTAATATAATAAGTAAGGGACCTTTCACATTAGCGTTTTAGCTGAATTGCAGCAGATGCGGCAGATGTACCGCATCTGCCGAATAACGGTTGCACTTGTGGGCATGTTCGCAAAGTGCGGTTTGCCGGAACCGGCACTTGTGGTGGGTCAAAAAAACCACGGCTAGCAGCATTTTTTTTTCCTGCGCCGCAAGTGCTGCATCTGCCGGATCTGGCAAACCGACTTTGCCGCACTTTACCGCAAGCCCCATAGAGAATGAATGGGGCTTGCCGCAAGTGTGCCACAAGTGCAACCGTTACGCAGCAGATGCTGCAAATCTGCCGGATCTGCCACAAATCAGCGAAAACGCTGAAACAACAAAAACAAACAACAAAAGAAAGTATACCTGAAAGAGACATAAAATGACATCTTCACATACACGCTCAGTCACTATACAAAACAAGTGACACTCAGAATATTGTGGTAAATTATTGGTTATTCCTTGACTTTTACAATATATTTGTAGTCTCCATTGCCTATTCCTTCAGATTTCCCTGTTGTTTTTATGCAGCACTATTTTTCATACTGAATGGCATAAAATAACACACAACAATGGGATCTGCCAGGTACTAACGGCCCGGGATCTGTAATTTGTCCAATCCGTCACTCTGCTGTATCTATAATAAAGATAAACCCTGACACAAGTGTAAACAGTCATAATATTACTGTAATATAACCAATACTTCACATGCAGGAACAGTGTGGAACGTTTACAGAATTGTTACTAATATTTCTTTGGTTTGTATTTCAGCAAAGACTTGGTTGCTTTGGGGATCACGCTCTTGGAACCGAAGGGACAGTGGTATGAAAATATGGCCTCATTCTGTTCTTAAAATGTCTACAAATAAAGATTAATGCTGTATATCAATATTTTTTTTACTAAAAGAAGTGTTACTTCTATAATTTATTAGAGAATGATGTCTAGTAATATCCTTTGTCCTGTGCAGATATCATTGTGCAGGAGAGGAGGGTTGTGACCAGGGGTGGATTAAGGGTAGCCAGGGCCTGGGGCTGTTCAGACTCTGTGGGCCCCCCCCCGGGTCATGTGACGGGGGTCATGTGACGGGGTCATGGGGGTCATGTGACGGGGTCATGTGACGGGGTCGCGGGAGTCATGTGACGGAGGTTATCATATACCTGAAATAGATTATTCCAGAAAAATAGTTGCTGAGTGAAACTCTAATCTGTCAAACATCCATTGATCCTAGTCAATTTACCCTTCAGTTAGGAGGAAAAAAACAAACACTTTAAGCCATAGTATTGAGCAGTCCATTAGAAGGAGGCCATTATGCCCTGACTGCCCCTGTACTCACAATAAATAACTTATAAATATCTCGATCAGTGTGCACCCTGAATGATAATCACCTGTTACCAGCCTGATGGACTTGCTTGCAGATTGGTCCGTCCCGCCTCCTCGCGGTCCGACAGCGTCTTCTTCTGAATGATGTAGATAACGCCTCCTGCCATCCGTGTTATCCACGTGACCACGTCCAATTTTCCCATTGCCTATGCTATGCCCATACCTCTCCGGCTTGTGCAGGTGCAATGTGCTCCATCATGGGATTATCCTACAAGTTTGAACTCTCAGTGATGTCACCATTCATTACACGCAGAAGACTGGGAGCCTGTAGCCGTGTGCAGAGATACCTGCGGTTCGCGCATGAGTAGATGAGTTTTACATTGTAGCTGCAGTAGGGCAGAGCACGGTGCGTTTGCGCAAGCTGGAGAGGCATCTGCACAGACGTGAGATGGGAAAGTGGGACGTGGATAACAAAGGCGTGATCCATATCATTCAGAAGAAGAGGCTGTCAGACGGCGAGGAGAGGCTGAGTGGACCAATCTGCAAGCAAGAATTTCGGACCAGTAATAGGTTAGAATACAGGGCGCTAGATTTTTATAAGTTATTTATTCTGTGTACAGGGACATTCAGGGCATAATAGCCTGTTTCTTATAATGCAGCATCAGCGTGTGCACAAGGCCTTACAGATACTGAGGGAAAAAAAATCACCAAATACTCAGTGTGTGCACGAGGCCTTACAGATACTGAGGGAAAAAAAATCACCAAATACTCAGCGTGTGCACGAGGCCTTACAGATACTGAGGTAACAACTCACCAAATACTCAGCGTGTGCACGATGCCTTACAAATACTGAGGTAATAACCTCACCAAATACTCAGCGTGTGCACGAGGCCTTACAGATACTGAGGTAACAACTCACCAAATACTCAGCATGTGCACGATGCCTTACAAATACTGAGGTAATAACCTCACCATATACTCAGCGTGTGCACGAGGCCTTACAGATACTGAGGTAAAAACCCACCAAATACTCAGCGTGTGCACGAGGCCTTACAGATACTGAGGTAACAACTCACCAAATACTCAGCGTGTACACGAGGCCTTACAGATACTGAGGAAAAAACTCCCCAAATACTCAGCGTGTGCACGAGGCCTTACAGATACTGAGGAAAAAACTCACCAAATACTCAGCGTGTGCACGAGGCCTTACAGATACTGAGGTAAAAACCCACCAAATACTCAGCGTGTGCACGAGGCCTTACAGATACTGAGGAAAAAACTCACCAAATACTCAGCGTGTGCACGAGGC
The DNA here is from genome assembly GCA_033576535.1 of Allobates femoralis. Taxonomy (NCBI): domain Eukaryota; kingdom Metazoa; phylum Chordata; class Amphibia; order Anura; family Aromobatidae; genus Allobates; species Allobates femoralis. The sequence goes on from JARQOC010000007.1 coordinate 146,897,358, forward strand.
CTTACAGATACTGAGGTAACAACTCACCAAATACTCAGCATGTGCACGATGCCTTACAAATACTGAGGTAATAACCTCACCATATACTCAGCGTGTGCACAAGGCCTTACAGATACTGAGGTAAAAACCCACCAAATACTCAGCGTGTGCACGAGGCCTTACAGATACTGAGGTAAAAACCCACCAAATACTCAGCGTGTGCACGAGACCTTACAGATACTGAGGTAAAAACCCACCAAATACTCAGCGTGTGCACGAGGCCTTACAGATACTGAGGTAACAACTCACCAAATACTCAGCGTGTGCACGAGGCCTTACATATACTGAGGTAAAAACCCACCAAATACTCAGCGTGTGCACGAGGCCTTACAGATACTGAGGTAAAAACCCACCAAATACTCAGCGTGTGCACGAGGCCTTACAGGTACTGAGGTAAAAACCCACCAAATACTCAGCATGTGCAATAGGCTTTACAGATAGCGAAGAAAAAAATTACCAAATACTCAGCGTGTGCACGAGGCCTTACAGATACTGAGGTAAAAACTCACAAAATACACAATGTGCGCACCCACTACCCCTCCACCTTGGATAGACATGTGAAATACCTCTACATGTTGTATGTGCCCCTCTATGTGGATATTTTTCTTGAATCATGAATGCATGGACTCCATACGTACATGATCCAAGCAAGATAGCCACTTAGAGGGGCACATGATACACCATGTATAGCCATTTCACATGTTTCTGTATTATCCAAGATGGTGGGGCACACCACTTCAGTGATTAAGGGGCCTTTCACATCAGCGGTTTTGCTGATGTGCGGCCGATTTGGCAGGTGGCGCCGGATCAGCTGCCTAACGGCCGGCTCGCGGTCCAGATGCGGCAAGCCCTATGCATTGTCTATGGGGCTTGCGGTCCGGTGCGGCAAGTGCCTGATCTGCCGCACTCAGCAGAACCGCACTTGTGATAGACAATGCATGGGGCTTGCCGCATCCGGGCCGCAAGTCGGCCGTTAGGCGGACGATCCGGCACATGCGGCGCCACCTGCTGGAACGGCCCAAACATCAGCTAAACACTGATGTGAAAGCAGCGTTCGTTAGGCCCCTTTCACATCACCGTGTCTTTCAAATTGCGGCAGATCCAGCAGATTTACCACATTTGCTGCCTAACAGCCGTTGCGACGATGGATGACAACGCGGTCAGCAGCGTTTTTTTTTCCACCGCCGCAAATGCCGGACTTGCCGCACCCAGCAGAACCGCACTTGCTGCACCAAACCGCAAGCCCCATGAACAAGTCATGGGGCTTGCCGCAAGTGTGCCGCAAGTGCGGCCGTTAGTCGGCAGATGCGGTAAATCTGCCGGATCTGCCACAATCTGAAAAAAAGCAGATGTGAAAGGGGCCTTAGTACACAAATCATTTAATTACTGCTTACATTCTTTCTTTACACTGACTGAGTCCTCCCTGCCATGCAGCAGCCACCAGGTCTGGCTGGCAGTGCACACACAGAGCACAGCCACAGGCAGCAGCTGCAGCAGCAGGGCAGGAGTCAGGAGTGGACATATCACTCACCTCTCTGTCACACAGGCACGTCCTCTCTCTGCTCTGTGTCGGCATTAGGTGACGGTCCCTCTCCTCAGACTCCCTCTCTTCATGCAGGCGGCGACCCAGGAGGTGGTGGACGGCGGTCGGCGGGTGAGACACAGACTCAGTCAGGAGGACGGAGGAGCCTGCTCAGCCTCAGTCGAGATCAGCTGCCTGCCTGGGTCTGGGTCCTCCTAGAGTAGGAGGATTCAGCAAAGCCCGGTCGGGCCCGGCAAAATCAGCATAGCAGGGCGGACAGCGGCAGCCGGGACTCGGGAGAACAATGCTGCCAGCAGAGGCCGCTGGGACTATAGGAGTGGGAGCAACATCCGCAGGCAGCTACCACCGGTACGCACACCTTGTAAGCACACAGCTCCACATGCTTCATACATACATGGCTCCGCTCCGTACACCTAGTACACACTCAACTCTGCTCCATACACCTCGTACACATGGCTCAGCTCCGTACACCTCGTACACACTTGGCTTTGCTCTGTACACCTTGTACGCATGCGGCTTTGCTCCATACACCTCATACACACTCGGCTTTGCTCCGTACACCTCTTACGCACTCGGCTCTGCTCCGAACACCTCGTACACGCTCGGCTCCATACACATGCGGCTCCGCTCCATACACCTAGTACACACGCGGCTCCGCTCCATACACCTTGTACACATGCGGCTCGGCTCCGTACACCTCGTACACACATGGCTCTGCACACCTCGTACACATGCAACTCCACTCCGTATACCTTGTACACACACGGCTCTGCTCCGTACACACGCGGCTCTGCTCCGTAGACCTCATACACATCTGGCTCCACTCCGTACACCTCATACACAAACGGCTCTGCTCCGAACACACTCCGCTCCGCTCCGCTCCGTACACCTCGTACACACGCAGCTCTTCTCCGTACACCTCATACACATGTGGCGCCACTCCGTACACCTTGTACACATGCGGCTCTGCTCCATACACCCTGTACACACTCGGCTCAGCTCCATACACCTCGTACACACGCGGCTCTGCTCGGTGCACCTCGTACACACACGACTCCGCTCCACACACCTTGTACACACATGGCTCCGCTCCATACACCGTGTACACACATAGCTCTGCTCCATACACTTCCTACACATGCGGCTTGGCTCTGTACACCCTGTACACACTTGGCTCCGCTCTGCGCTCCGTACACCTTGTACACACTCGGCTCTGCTCCGTACACCTCGTACACGTGGCTCTGCTCCGTACACACTCAGCTCTGCTCCATACACCTCATACACATGTGGCTCCGCTCCGTACACCTCGTTTACATGCGGCTCCGCTCCGTACACCTTGTACACACGTGGCTCTGCTCTGTACAACTCGTACACATGCGGCTCCACTCCGTACACCTCATACACACTCAGCTCTGTACACCTCGTACACACACGGCTCCGCTCCGTACACCTCGCACACACTCAGCTCTGTACACCTCGTGCACATGCGGCTCCGCTCCGTACACCTCGTACACACTCGGCTCCACTCCATTCACCTCGTACAAACATGGCTCCGCTCCGTACACCTCGTACACACACGGCTCCGCTCCATACACCTCGCACACACTCAGCTCTGTACACCTCGTACACACACGGCTCCGCTCCATACACCTCGCACACACTCGGCTCTGCTACATCCACACTGTAAATCCCTCCTGAGTCCTGACATCACACATAACCTTCATCTCATCTTCTTCACCTCTCCAGCACCATGACAACCATCACAGAGTGGAGACCTGCATAACGAGGAGCCGATCATGTGATCCCTGACTCCTCCCCTCCACACATCATCACAGGTCCTGTAAGCACAGGTCCTCCTGTGCCCTGTGCGGCTCTACAGGTGGGCTCACACTGCGGGGGGCGGGAAGAGTGTAACACAGCGGCAGCGGGGGGGTGAGAGAGTGTAACACAGCGGCAGCGGCGGCCGGGACTGTAGGAGAGAGAGCGGCATCAGCAGGGGGCCGCGCCACTATCAGGCCCCCTGCGGTTGCCGCTCCCTGTCAACTAGCGGGGCTCATTACCTCATGGATGCTGTGCCTGCGTGCACAGTGCTGTGTGGTGGCGCCGTGGCGGATTATAATGGGGCAATTTACCCCCTGGACTGCGGGCCCCTAGACACCATTGGGCCCGGGGCAAAAGCCCATATTGACCTCATTATAATCCGCCACTGGTTGTGACCAATTGTGATGATAATGAGACGTCTCCTGAGATTGTCCAATGAAGACAAGTTATCACCTGACGTTTGGTAGTGGATAACTTGTTGATCGGTGGTGTCTGAGCTCTGGGACATTTACCAATCATCAGAACAGGGAACTTTTATCCCAGTTATATTGGAGCGTTAGAACAAATATTTGACCATCATTCCTTTAATAATAATAATTATAATTTTTATTTATATAGCGCCAACATATTCTGCAGCGCTTCACAATTTAGAGGTTCATAATGAAACAGTCATAAGTAACATTTATCAGAAAATACAATAAAGCAAAATAATGGCAGCCCTGCTCATAAGAGCTTACAATCTAACAATGAGGTGGGGGTGACACAAAGTACAGAGGCTTATTTACAATGATTGTATAGTCAACTTGAGGAAATGGGGAATAGATAAGAGCAGCATAAGTGGCCACCAACCATTATTTGTGATGCATTTGAGGCTGGTGGAGCGGATATGCTGTGTCTAAATGTTTAAATATTCACATAATTTCTTATGGGACTTCTGAGTGCTGCATTCAGATTTTTTCCATCATCCCAATAGAGAATGAATTTTGCAACAGTTAAACATATGACGTGCCGCTCCATTTTGTAATGGATAATTATCTGGGCCACAAGGGTCGGGGTACTCGGATCTCAGACGTACTGGTACGGGGATGTCATGGGTGGTAAGTGCCTGAGTCAGTGCCCTTGGGGAGACAATAAAAAGGGGTTGAAAATAATAAAGTTGTCAGTCGTGACGCCACCTGTAGGTCCGGTGATGACAACAGCGCTGCTGGGACCTCCAGGGTGATGGGCGGCAGCAAGAAGTTGTAGCTCTCTAAAGGTAGAGCTGGGTCCCCGGGGCTATAAAGATGGGATGGTGGAGTAGGGCAGCGCGGTCGTTGCGGGGCGATGCAGGTAAAACACAGTTCATCAGTAAGGAACACAGACACTTGCTCACTCTGTATGGGTACTTTACTCCGGTAATCTGCAGTCTTACAGGGTATGCAGTTGTTTCAGCTAGGGTAGTGGACCGGGTGGTCCTGGCAGTGAGTAATGTCCCTCTGAAGCTCCGGTGATGTTCCTTCTCTATACTTGCTCTGTCCTACCTCTGCGTACTCCTTCTTCCTAGTGCTGCCCCGCACGAATCCTACTTGTTCAACTAGGCCCGTCAGTGATATGAGAACCCTTTTTCTCTCCAAAGGGAACCCAACCCAGTTTACTGCCTCTGGCGGAGACTGTACTTAGTTTGGCCGGTTGGATTGTGCTCCTAGGAAGTCATCGACCCCACCGGTGTTTGCGGTTCAGGGATGGACCTCCGCACCACTTCGGAGCCGGTACCCCGCTTCGGACTGGTCCAGAGTATTCAGTTACCCTCTGTCTTTGCCCCTCTCAGGTCACCAGGTTGAAGTGCCCTCCTGTTACTTCTCCTTTCTGAGCTCTGCTTTCAGCTGCTCGTCTCTCCCTTTCTAGCACTGTTCTGTTTCTACTTTCCCCACTCACTTTATACCCTAGCTCTCCTCCCACCGGGACCGGTTATCCTAGTAACGGGCGTCTGATTGGTCCCCTATCACTAGGTGTATGTATGTGGTGATGGAGCTTCAGGCTTCTATTACCCCCTACCAGGACAAAGCATACTGTTAGGGGTGCAGTACCCTTTTGTAGCACGCTGACTAGCGGGGCGCTACATATAAGAATTCTCCATTCTGCCGAATAGTGGTGGGACTCACACTAACGGCCAGTTCTCACAGATGATAACTTATTTTTAATTAGACAATAGTTTTAATCTTCAAAAAACAGAAGGTAAACAACGACTCTGCAAGAGAGGGAAGGAGGGTGAAACACACAGTGGTGATCTAAGTGTAGCAATCGTCTGGTAACCAATGAGGATAAGGATGTATGCACTCACCGGATCCAAGTGAATACAGGCATGTGAGATACAAGATATTCCTGGAGTTCCCAGGGACAGCTAGTGATAGCTCAGGGGGGTAGATCCAGGTGACAGGTTCCATTTAACGGATTGTGGAGTTGTTTTCCAGCACTGAACAGTAGATGTCGCTGTTGCCTCACAAATATCAATTGCAAGAGAAAAAAGAAAACAGTGATTGAAGGTACTGTCACACATAACAATATCGTTGCCGATATCGTTCAAAGTGACGTGTTCTGTGACGCTTGATCGATGTCGGAATGACATTGTTGCGTGTGACACTACAAACAATGAATGATCAGTCGGCTGATCGTTCATCGTTTGATTTGAGGTCCTGTCCTCAAATTAATCGTTGGTCGCCCGGTGGACACGCAGCATCGCTGCGTGTGACACCGGGAGACGACCGATAAGCCAGCTCTGCAAGCGTTGGGAGCTGGTATCCAAGGTAAACTGCGTGTAACTAGGCAGCGCGCACTGCCTAGATACCCGATGTGTACCTTAGTTACCAGCCTCCTCCGCTCACCGGCTGGTATCTAAGGTACACAGCGGGTAACTTACCGCAGGCTGGCAGCGGGAGCAAGACATCGTGGAAACAATATTTACATCGTTTCCACGATGTCTCTGGCCCATTGATCGCTGGTGAGTCTGCCTGTGTGACAGCTAACCAGCGATCTGAACGATATTGTTAGCGATCGCACGTGCATGTGATCGCTAACAATATCGTTCATGAAATTGATCCGTGGGACGGCACCCTGAGGGCTTGAAGCTGAAAACTGCTGGTAGTATATATAGCAGTTGGAGAAATAATGCTTCCATATGGTGCAGTAGGTGGAAAGAGTCACTCCATATAATTGCATAAAGAGATTCACTTAATATTCTTTTCTTTGCCCTTTGTCTAGTTCTTCTCAATGGGAAATCACTGTTATAAGGGGCTTCTATGGTGACAGTATTATAGGCAGCAGGGATGGGCTGTGCTGTAGGTAAAGTTGTGCTTTATTGGAAAAGTCTGTTTACACTCATATGGCTGTGTCTATAGAGCCTAATAGGTTTACAGCGGAGTGTGGATAATGGCGCCTTTGCCTCGTGGTTAGACTGATGGGAGAGGAGCTTCGCGGGTGGCTTGGTTCCTCTTTGTTCCCGCTTGCTGCTAACGTGTCCTCTGCCCTGTCGATGCCTCGCGCTGCCCGCTACTGTCCCCGCCGGCATAACTCTCTCTCTCCTGCAGTTAGATCTAACATAGCCGCAGGGGGCGGCAGTCACGCCTCCGACGTTCTCAGCTCCCTGACCTGGTACCTTATGCTGTGTGCTGGCTGTACCGTCTTCCAGATGGAAGATCCTGGGATGGGGCGGATTCCTCCTGGGTCCCGGGTGAAGGATGTAGGCTGATGGTGTCCGATGGTGTCAAGTAGCAGCTGCAGATGTAGGCCTGGGGCTTGGCTTAGAACGGAGTAGGCGTTCTCTTGCAGGGTCCCGGTTGTTCTATTTCTCCGTTCTCCGGGCTATCACCGGGAAAAGTGACCGTGGTGGTCTCCCCAATGATTGGAGGAGGCTAGTCCCAGAGTGCTGGGTGATTTTTTCTGTAAGGCTGGAAACACACTAGCGTGTAAAAAAACGGTCTGGTTGACGCATCCGAGAGCCGTACGAGTGTCTTCCGTTTTTTGGTCAGTGTGGCTGCCGAGTGCAATCCATTTTTTTTCTCAGCATCTATTTACTGTATAATCATTTACAGGAACATTTTACAGTTGTCTGAGCTACAGAATGAGAATGTATCAGTGAACAATCGGATGCCTCTCGGGTGGTCCCTGTGCGGTCCATGATTTTGTCGGACCCATAGACTTGCATTGGCGAGTCTCGCGCGTGAATCGCACACTGTTGCAGCATGTTGCGACTGCTTTCTTGTTCGTCTCTCGGACGAGAAAAAAACACCTGACGCTCGGACATTGAGTAACATTGGTCTGACTGCAATGCGGGAAAAACTCCGAGCTTCACACCAGTGTGTCCGGAACCTAAAAGTTGTTTTCTGACCTAGGAGCCTGAGCTTATAGAGCTCACATCCGTCCTGGTTGATGCCGAGGCCACCTTCCCCCCGCCTCGATAGATACATTTTCGTTAATGGAATGCAAGATATCTTCATAGCCGCTGGGAAATTAAAGAATTAATTTAACCCTTTTGCATTGTAGCTGATTTTGCTACAGATTTGCAAAAAATTTGTAACATTTGCAGCAAATAGATATATGGCATATAAAGGACCAGCTGCCTCTGAACAAGGCTTTATATGGCATATAAATGACCAGCTGCCTCTGAACAAGCCTTTATATGACATATAAATGACCAGCTGCCTCTGAACAAGGCTTTATATGGCATATAAATGACCAGCTGCCTCTGAACAAGGCTTTATATGGCATATAAATGACCAGCTGCCTCTGAACAAGCCTTTATATGACATATAAATGACCAGCTACCTCTGAACAAGGCTTTATATGGCATATAAATGACCAGCTGCCTCTGAACAAGGCTTTATATGGCATATAAATGACCAGCTACCTCTGAACAATGCTTTATATGGCATATAAATGACCAGCTGCCTCTGAACAAGGCTTTATATGACATATAAATGACCAGCTACCTCTGAACAAGGCTTTATATGACATATAAATGACCAGCTACCTCTGAACAAGGCTTTATATGGCATATAAATGACCAGCTGCCTCTGAACAAGGCTTTACATGGCATATAAATGACCAGCTACCTCTGAACAAGGCTTTACATGGCATATAAATGACCAGCTACCTCTGAACAAGGCTTTATATGGCATATAAATGACCAGCTGCCTCTGAACAAGGCTTTATATGACATATAAATGACCAGCTGCCTCTGAACAAGGCTTTATATGGCATATAAATGACCAGCTGCCTCTGAACAAGGCTTTACATGGCATATAAATGACCAGCTACCTCTGAACAAGGCTTTACATGGCATATAAATGACCAGCTACCTCTGAACAAGGCTTTATATGGCATATAAATGACCAGCTGCCTCTGAACAAGGCTTTATATGACATATAAATGACCAGCTACCTCTGAACAAGGCTTTATATGGCATATAAATGACCAGCTACCTCTGAACAAGGCTTTATATGGCATATAAATGACCAGCTACCTCTGAACAAGGCTTTATATGGCATATAAATGACCAGCTACCTCTGAACAAGGCTTTATATGGCATATAAATGACCAGCTGCCTCTGAACAAGGCTTTATATGGCATATAAATGACCAGCTACCTCTGAACAAGGCTTTATATGACATATAAATGACCAGCTGCCTCTGAACAAGGCTTTATATGACATATAAATGACCAGCTACCTCTGAACAAGGCTTTATATGGCATATAAATGACCAGCTACCTCTGAACAAGGCTTTATATGGCATATAAATGACCAGCTACCTCTGAACAAGGCTTTATATGACATATAAATGACCAGCTGCCTCTGAACAAGGCTTTGGAAATGCAAAATAAAAGCAGCAAAATAAAAGACCCTTGGTCAAATCCTCAGTATTTTCACTGAGATGACTTAGGATACTCAATAAGGATGGTATAAGGCCGGTTTCACATTGGCGTTCAGGTGCGCTGCGTGTGGGTTGCAAATGCAAGCACAGTTCCGAATGTGGCCATCTGCAAGTGAACGCAACTGATTGAATCAGCATGCAATCAATGTGAAAAGTCATAGGAATG
>JARQOC010000007.1:146906932-147092682 GCA_033576535.1 Allobates femoralis
TTTTGTGTTTTTTATTTTTGAAGGTGAAAAACAGGTTGTATCACACAACGTTTCAGCTCCAGTTGAGCCTTTCTCAAGTGAGTCTTCTGTATATATAGAAAGGGGGTTTGTGGTTCAGTTCCCACATGAGCAACTGCTCAGGCCAGTACCTGCCTGTTTGAGGTACTCAGCATATGACTCCGTCCTTTGTGTCAGTGCAGCAGCATGGTGGCTGGTCTGGGTGGATGGACATGAACCACAAACCCCCTTTCTATATATACAGAAGACTCACTTGAGAAAGGCTCAACTGGAGCCGAAACGTTGTGTGATACAACCTGTTTTTCACCTTCAAAAATAAAAAACACAAAAAGGATAATCATCTCTCTTCTTTTATTGTGTGCCGGGGATATATTTAAAGACTTTGTGGCCTATTTTTCCCTTGTGCACCTAAACGGTGGTCGAGCTATACTATATGCTCTCTAATCCGACCCCATAGACTCCCATGTTTGGGAGCGCCGGATTGCCCCGGATCCGGGAGGATCCGATTTGGGGAGATTTTTCTCCCCGGACACAGAAATACAGCATGCTCCGATTTTGTGTCCGGAAGAAAAATCAGATTCCTCCCGGATTGTTCCGGACACATGGAAACCGGATGGCAAAGAGTTGCCATCCGGCCCCATAGGGCTGCATGAGGTGAAAATCTGGTCCGGGGCTATCCGATTTACACCGGGCAGCCCTGGATCGGACCTGACTGCACTGTGAAGCCAGCCTTAGGCACTGTGAGGTAGAGTTCTCGTGGGATGCAAAGAAATTCCTTTATTAGCCTGGGGTCACATTTGGCAAGGCAATGCGGTAAATACAATTGCCTTCAGACACATTTTTATTAAAAAATGTGTTCTGTCAACCGCAATGCGGTAATCGGATTGCTCCGGATGTGTAATCCTGAGCAACGCGGTTACTGTCTTTGTTCATCCCTGCTGCTGCAAGGATGAACAAAGTGTTAAATGTTATTAAAACATGAAATATTAATAGTAACTGGGCAACATGTCTCTAGGAGTGCCCACCCCCCCCTACAGACATGCTGTCCACTCCTGTCTGCATGTGAGGGGTTAATAAGCCCTTTACAGTTTAGCCGGCTATTGTCGGCTTCTACAAATTTATGAATGAAGCCGCGGCTCCCCTCACAGTACAGGAGATACTGTATGTAATGTACGTATAGTATCAGCCCCTGGCCAGGGTCCTGTGACCATTAACATTAGGTCTATGGGCAGCGCACCGCCATAGGCCTATTGTTAATGGTTACAGGACCAAGGACAGCGGCTGATACTATACATACAATACGTACAGTATCTCTTGTACTGTGAGGGGAGCCGCGGCTTCATTCAGAAATTTGTAAAAGCCGACAATAGCCGGCTACACTGTAAAGGGCTTTTTTACCCCTCACATGCTGACAGGAGTGGACAGCATGTCTGTAGGGGGTGGGCACCCCCTAGAGACATGTTGCCCACAGCTACTATTAATATTTCATGTTTTAAAGGGATCCTGTCACCTCCAAAACGCCACCTAAGCTTCAAAATCATGTACCTTTAATGGAGCTGTAATGACGCGAATCGCGTAATTTCCGGCAACGAGAGACGTCAGTACACCCGCGCCGCTCTGTAGGCTTCAAGCACCACAGTGCGCATGCGGCATTGGTGTACTGATGTCACCCAATGCCAGAAATGACACGATTTGCGTCATTGCAGCCCAGGCAGCGCCGAGGAGAGCAGGGAGACGCTGAATACAATATGAATAGAAGATCACGCCTATTAAGGCGTGATCTTATGACGAAGAGGGCCCGCCCTAGGGGCTAAAGAATATAGCCCCTGATAATTAACATTGCTAATGAGTAAGTTATAAAACGTTTTTCTCCACTTTCACAGGATGCTTTTCTGAGACAAAAGGAGTGAGATTAGTTATGGGATGCTGCAGGGACATGATTTTGAAGCTTAGGTGTCGTTTTGGAGGTGACATGATCCCTTTAATAACATTTAACACTTTGTACATCCCTACGGCAGCAGGGATGAACAAAGTAGACGGTAACCGCATTGCTCAGGATTACACATCTGGAGCAATCCGGTTACCGCATTGCGGTTGACAGAACTGCTCCGAAAACTGCAGCCTGCATGATTTTTACCGCAGGCTGCAGATCCGGAGCCGGTAACCGGATTGCATGTAGAGCAATCCAGTTACCATAATGGGCTCCTATGGGGAGCAGTTTCTGATCCGGTTTTGAGCTTTTTGACAGCTCAAAACTGGATCAGGATTTCAAAATGTTGCCGCAAATGTGACCCTAGCTTTAGTACAAAGAGCACAATGTGTGTTTCTGGAGCGGCCTGTTTCACTCATCGGATGCATTAGAGAGTGGGTCAGTGAGCCCCCCTAAATACACAAGTTCCCAAAACATTCACATAATTAATTGGTAACAGCAGTTGCTTTGTGGATAAAAAAAACATGTATATACATAGAATGAATTAAAAAACATTTTTTAAAACAGAGTATTATATGAATATAAAAAAATCTAAACCGGACTCTTTATTTTACGTGTATCAAATCCACAACATGTTAATTTCTCTTGTGGGTACGATGAGGATTCTGTGCAGTCTTTCCCCATAGACTTGTATTACATACAGAAAATATGCAGGTTAAATATACATATGCGTTGTTAGCATGTACCTGTGGCGGAAACGCATCAAAAATGCATGTAATCAGCACATGACTATAGCAATAAAATTTCTTCAAAGTCACACCACTATTTCAGCGGTTTTTTTTTTTTTTTTTTTGGTTTTTTTTTCACCGCTGGAGTGGCGTTTTAAATCTAATCCCCCGGTCTTGGGTTTCGTTCACACAGTGTAATTTTTGCGTCTTTTTTGCGTGCTTTTCCTACAAAAGCGTTTGCCGGAAAAGTGAATGGGAATTCATGTTTGCCATTAAGATGCTGCATTTTTTTCCGCCGCGCTTTTGTGGGAGAAAGCGCATGCATAAAAAGAATCAACATATTTATTCTTTGCGCAAATATGCATGAGCTTTCTCCCATAAGCCCCTTTATAAGCCCTAGAATACACTTTCATGAAAAAAATAGTAATGGCGGTCTGATTAGGAGCGCTCTAAGGAACAAGCAGACATGTAAGATGTTTTCATAATTGGCAAACCTTTTATTAACTTCTTAGCTCCCCTCACAGCTCCACTACGCGTTTCAACTGTTTGTATGCAGTTGAAACGCGTAGTGGAGCTGTAAGGGGAGCTAAGAAGTTAATAAAAGGTTTGCCAATTATGAAAACATCTTACATGTCTGCTTGTTCCTTAGAGCGCTCCTAATCAGACCGCCATTACTATTTTTTGCATGAAAACTACTCCCTTTTTGAGGGACTGGTGCCTGGAGCAGCTCAGGAACAGCACAAACGATCTGCCTTGAACAGGAGAGAGGAGAGCGGAGAGGCAGTGCACATACCGCCAGCGGCGGAGGCTGATAAACCGGGTTGTGCAGGACTTGCACAACCCGATAAGGTGAGCGGCCACCTATCCACGCCACTTAGACGTTTTTAATAAGGGGATCCTACACATTTGCGCCCCTTTTCCTTTTTGTTTTACTAGAATACGCTTTGTCGTTCAGACAATGCTTATTCCAGCGCCTATAATCGTGGGAGCTGTGGAAAATTGATGTCATTCGGGGGAGGAAGAATCCTGTGTTCCTTCCCTCCGCATGACATGTTGGGCCTGGAATTTCGCTTTCGCAGTGTATCTACATACACTGCGAAAGCGAAATAAAAGTCAACAAAAGGTATTAAAAATAAAAAAATAAAATGCTCAATTCTCCACTTGCTGTCCCGGGACCCGAGGGGAAGATGTCCGATCGCTGCAAGGACTTTAAAGATGTGAGTGGCCAAAATGATCAGCTGATGTGTCACATGACATCAGCTGATTGTGACGTGCATTATCAGCTGATTGGTTTAAAATGCCTGTCAAAACCGAATGGTTTTGGCGGGTGATTTTTAGACCGCTAAGTTGATGCTGTCACGATCAGCTGATGGTGTCACGTGACACATCAGCTGATCGGTTTTGGCGGCGGTTTAAACCACTCAGCCGATGCTGTCAGCTGACTCATCAGCTCATCAGTTTGCCGCCGGTCAGCTGATTAAGGTCCTGCAGCGATCGGACGTGTCCTGGAGAGGTATGTATTTTTAATTTATTTTTATTTTTAATACCAATTGCTTTCTTTTAGTTCGCTTTCGCAGTGTATGTACATACACTGCTAAAGTGAAAGTACATAGATGTCACACGGGAACAGGATTATTCCTGCCACTGTGTGACATCACTTCCCCCTGCGCTCTTGGGGGGGGAAAATGCGGCCGTAAAATACGCGGTGTGTGATTGCACCACATTTTTTTTTTATCTGCGCTAAATAGAGCGGCTGCAAAACATGGAAAAAGTGCCTGCGCAGAAAAAACTCGGCAATTACACTGCGTGTGAACGTAGCCTTAGGCCGCAGTCCCACTAGAGTGATACAGGCGAGATACTGACCAAATCTTGCATCAGCATCACTCGGCACAGACACCTGCTTACTGGACAGAAGCATGCAGCTCCATAGAAATACATGCAGCTGCATGCTCGTGTCTGGAGATCGGGTGGCTGTGCCAAGGTAATGCAAAGTGGTTTCTCGCACTTGTGACTCTGGACTTAAACTCACCTTCCAGCGGCTTCACCTTTTTTCAGTGTCACTCTGGACCGGCGGCACCATCTTGTGACTGTTGGGCTACGTTCACACACGGCGTATTTGTCGCGTATTCCTGCATTCACCCAGCGCTTTTGAGCGCTAGCGTAAATGCAGTGAAACGCAATTCTGGAAAGGCATTCTAGCAAAAGTTATGGCTTTTAATGAAATGTGTTTCGCACTTTCACTGCAAAGCATGTCCGCAAAAAGAATGACCATGTCAATTCTTTCGCCTTGTTTGGCGCGCTTTTCCCATAGGCCACATAAAAAAATGGGCTCAGAAAAAGTGGCACGTGAATGCAGTTACGCTTTCTCCTTCGCCTCATTGGGGGACACAGGACCGTGGGTGTTATGCTGCTGTCCACCAGGAGGCGACACTAAGTAAGATCTGAAAGAATACACAGTGGCTCCTCCTCTGCAGTATACACCCCTCTCGCTGGCACTTGCCCAGTTTTTGCTTAGTGTCTTTAGGAGGCAGACATCCTTTTTTTTTAATTAATTTTACCTTTGTATATATTTTTTTATAGATTTTTTTAAATAGCATTTCACTCCTTTCCTTCAAGAGGATTCAAGAATGGAAAAATTAAGAAACAGCCGATTATCCTAACCCCCCCCCCCCCATCCACAGTTGGGAATCTGGGTTGCAGTTGATGAACATCAGGGCTACCCCAACACAATCCTTACTCAGCTCCCCACAGTTGGGGTGCTGTGTCGAAGTTGAGGTTTACCAGGACTGCCCAGCCATTCCTCCCCAGGCCCCACAGTTGGGGCTCCGGGTTGCAGTGATGCCAACATGTCTTCCCATCAGAAGACGCAAGATGGCTACCCTCCCCATTTCGCCCTATGCTGGGGCTTTGGGTTGAGGCTCCATTCTCAGGTACTACAGAGCGCTACCCGATGCAGGGCCCCCCACAAGGCTACACTGGACACCGCTATATAGAGCCTGGAACCCGCCACAACACTCTTGACTGCTGGGGATCCCCCAGCTGCGCAGCAGTTACCCTGACATTCCTCTATCTGCGGGTCCGGCAAGGTCTCCGGCCTCCCGCTATTTTCGGGGCTGCATTTCACTTTAGGCTCTGGCCTAGCCCGTAACGTTGCCGCCCATCTTCACCCCCAGCTCGCCCTCCGGATGACTTTTTTCGCCGGAACACGCCTCGGTCGCATCATCAAGGGGGGCGAGACGGCCTCCCTTTGGCTCCTCTCACCACTGCGAGATCTCTGCGCGCCCTTTTCTTGGTGAGGCCTGCCCCTTTTCTCCTGCGCCTCACTTGGCGGCTTCCATTCCTGCACTGCATCATGGCTCCAGAAGGGGCTCCAGCTCTACATCACTGGGGGACACAGGATCACTGGGCTTGTCGGTTCCTTGTGGTGCAGGCACACACTGGTGGTAAGGAGCTCAGCAGTTCTTTCTGCTGCAGCTCTCTCCCTACCCCTCTCTTCTCCCTCTGCATCTTCTACATCCCCAGTGCAGCAGCAGTACAGGCATACAGTGCATTACAAAGTCTAATATAAACCATGTTGGGCTCAAGGAACAAAAAGTCTGCTACGGCTTTTACCTCTTCCTATGCCTCTTGCATTACATGCAGAGCTACTCTACCTAGTGGATGTACTACCCCACACTGCCAGGATTGTACCCCTACCAGTGTACCAGAGGCCAACACAGATACCGCACCTCCCAGTACCCCAAATGCACCTGAATGCGCAGTTCTCCTGTCCCAATCCATGTCACAGTCCATGGAGAAAGTTTACTCCACACTGATCCAAGCCCTGCAGAGTCGCCCCACACCCTGCGCCTCAGGTCAGTCCACACTGCAGGAGGACAACACGGACCATGAGGGTAACCCATCTAGACACACACTTCGTGATCCCCTGCCATTGGTATCTGATGCAGGATGAAAGAGGACCCGAAGGAGCCCTTCTCCAGTGTCCTCCCACAGCTCTCATGCTTCTTCCACCAGGGACAGCTGCCAAAGCTCCCCATTGTCCAATAGATTTTGTGATCCAGGCTCAGACCCAGATTTAGACGCGTCTTTTGAGCTAGACTCCTCGGACACTCTGGCCATGGTCTCGGACACTCTGGCCATGGTCGAAGATCTCATCACGGCCGTTAACCAGACACTGGTCGTAGCTGACCCTCCTTGTGAAACCCCAGATCATGCGGTTTCCTTCAAGACAGTAAAACAGCCAGACAAATATTTAGCGGATCACCCTGCATTTCAGGAGGTCCTTCAGATACATAGATCCCACCCAGACAAGAGATTTGGAAACTGCAAGGCGATAGAAGCTCGCTACCCCTTTTTACCTGCGTAGACCCAGGACTGGTCAGATTCTCCGCAAGTAGACCCCCCCCGCTTTCCCGTCCAGCCGCAAGGACCCTTCTCTCGATCCCTGACAGCTCCTCCGTTAAAGACGCCACAGACCGTCAGGTGGAGCAAATGGCACACTTTGTCTTTGAGGCAACAGGGTCATCATTTTCCCCCTGCTTCGCTTCAGTTTGGGTAGCTAAGACTATTATGAATTGGGCAGGTAATCTGCATGCTGCCCTGTGCAATAGAGACCCTGACCCAGAGCTGATGGATCTAGCGACACAAATTTCAGTAGCAGGGGAGTATCTAGTTCACGCATCCCACGGCTGTGGCGGCTTCAAACGCAATTACAATTAGACGAGCTCTCTAGCTATGTGAGTGGAGGGCAGATTCTGCTTCTAAGGCCGGCATCACACCACGATTTTGGAGTTTCCGAGTGTATCCTTGTCAAAGCGGATACACTCGGATGCGATTTTGCCTCCCATGTATCGCTATGGGGCACGAATTGTGCTCGGATGTGTCCTTTTTGCCATCCGATTTATGCAGAATCCGAGCCCCATAGCAATACATGGGAGGCAAAATCTCATCCGAATGTATCCGCTTTGACACGGATACACTCGGAAACTCCGAAATTGTGGTGTGAAGCTGGCCTAAAGGGTATGTCACACGCGTCGATATCGCTGTCAATGTCGCTCATGCGTCACGGATTTTCAGTCGCTCAAGCGACGTAAAAGTGACGTAGGAGCGACATTGAAGCGTGTGACCAAGCGATGCAACCAGCGATATGTCGCTGATCGCCGATCGCAGGTTTCACTGCCAGACGTAAAACCTGTCGCTCATCGCTCAGTAGACTTTGTGCATCGCTGCGTGTGACACTAAACTCAGCGACGTATTTTCTATTTTGACACCGTACAAGCGACTAAATAAAATCGCTCGGAAGATGGCGACATCACCGCATTGCTGGGTCATATTGACGCGTGTGACATCTTACCTGCGATAATTCCACATCGCTCAGGCGACGAATAATATGTGACGCATGAGCGATATCACGGGCGACATTGACACGTGTGACAGGCCCTTAAGAAATCCCTAATGAACCTTCCTTATCTTAGTAATAAAGATAAAAGTTGGGGCACAATGAAATGCACCTGTGGACATTAGTGGGCTAAAATAGGGGCCAAAATTCTGCTCACTTTAGCGTGTTGGGTCATTCCATGTCAGGTGAACCAATGATTTTTACCTCTATTTTTAATTCTTTTGAGATTTTGTTATTTGATAATGGCATGTCAGACAATGCAAAATGTGAAGATAAAAAAATTCTAATTTTCAAGTTTGGAAAGTGCGAATTTCGGTGTTGCCTGCCTTTACATTTCTCCTCATAACTCAGGCTAGAAATAAGATGGAGAAACAAAATAAACACCATTCTACTCAGAACTGTACAGGCTTACACCAGATATGTCACAAGAGTATCTTTGTTAAAATTTTACACATGCGAATGCAAATGCTAAATTTTAAAACGCATTTCCGAAAAATCGATTTCATTTACAAATTTCCAAAACTGCCCATGTGTCTGCTATGCTCTTAGCCACATCTGTACCAAAATTCAAGTTGGGATCATATTTTAAAATATTTAACTATTGTAATGCCAATTCGAAAATCTTGAATTCAGATCTGTTCAGCCTCTGGTCTACAAGTGTGGGGTCTATATTTGCCAAATAATCCATGATTTTTAGATATTACAGTATAATTTTATTATGTTACATCTTATAACTAATTATTATATATATTCTATTCTATGTATATTTTTTATTATGTTACAGCTTAGGCTGGCTTCACACTACAGCTGTGATCCGATCCGTGGCTGTCCGCTTGAGGCAGACAGCCGCGGACTGGATCAGCACACAGAACCTGAGGGCTAATTTGCCCTCCGGTCCGGTGTGCAGCTGCCACCGCTGATAGGTCAGGCTCGCGGGGAGCTAGCCGCGGTCCTAAACTGTCAGGAGGGGCCGGCGCTGAGCTTCAGCACCATGGAGCTGTCCCCTCTGACAGATCAGGAACGCGGCTTGCAAGGAGTTTTTTTAAACACTCAGAGTGAGTAAATCACTGCTTACCCATCTTCCTTACTTAATATTTAACTTTATTTTTTTCACTCAGCAATGGCTGCTACTTCTCAAGGAACAATATTTTATCATATATGCTGTTACAATCCTTTGAAAAAATGACACACATCAAGAAAAAGTCTTAGGTCGGTACAAGATTGGATGTGTCATATAAATCCATCAATCAATGCAGTCATAAAAAATATGATATGATAAAAAATGTACAGCCATACCAGGCCAAAATTTGGGCTTTTTTTAAACTTTAAAAATCTGTAAAAAAAATTAACTGAAAGAAAAAAATGCAAAACTTTTAATTTGTAATTAACTAAAGTTGTACTTCATATAAAAAAAAAAATATTCATATTTGGATCACTTTATATGGAATGACCCCTTGACTCTATAATAGTTTATTTTAAAATATGATCCCATCGCAATTCCAACTTGAAATTTGGTACAGATGTGGCTAAGAGCATAGCAGACACGTGCATTTTTGGAAATTTTCTGGTCATCATAATGGGAGACCCAGACAATGGGGTTTAGGGCACTGCCCTCCGGAGGTCACACTAGGTACTACAAGTTTGTAGACACCGCCTCCTCCGCTTATAAACCCCTACCGCAGGGAACATCCTCAGTTTTAAACTTAGTGTGCTCGGAGGATCACGCTTTGCTTGCACTTCACTGCATTCTCACTACTTACGTGATGGCGTCTGAAGACAAGGTAATATGGTCCCGGTCGGGACCGGCGACGGCCTCCCCGCTCACCCTTGTGGAACACGCAGGTGGAGGTACCGGAGGGCCTTGAGCCTGGACACTTTGTGTTCTCCCGGTACGCTGTCGCGCTCCTTTCCATCCCTCTCTGGGGGGCTCTGGAGAGTGGGAGATGGGAGCCTTGCACAGCTCCGCTCCGTCCGAGGCCTCCCTAAATGGTGCTTACAGACCGGACTGGAGCCAGGCCAGTCCGAGGCCTCCCTAAATGGTGCTTACACTCCGGACTGGGCTGAACCCCCGTCCGAGGCCTCCCTAAAAGGTGCTTACAGACCGGACCTGCACTGAGGCACTCTGTGTCTCCTGTGTGCCTGGGGGTAGTGTCTGTCACTGTATGTGTCCTGACACTCAGATCGCGCGTTACCCTCGGGTCCGCGGATCTGCGGGTGTACCCTGTGCTGGGGTCACCCTGGCTGACCGCCCTGTGTGTCACAGGGGCTGAGGCCGTAGACTGCTGATCTTTGGATGTAATTGCAGTCCGTGTGTGTGTACTGTGTTTTACACTGTTTCCCGCGCTGCGGGCTCCAGCACCTCCATTATGAGGCTGCCTGGAGGAGAGGAGGCAGCCCTTGCGGTGACGTCACCGGGGGGCGTGTGTGTGTGCTTCCCGCGTGTTCTTGGCGCCGCCCACGACTTTACTGGCGGCGGCCATCTTCTCCCTCACTTCCCGGCTGGGATCTACGGCAGCGCGTGTCTGCACTTCAAAGGGAGACCGGAACTCGCGGAGGTCACACACACACACCGCTTCCTCCCACCGCTTTACTGCGGTCGGTAAGCCACCGGGATTCCCGGTTTGTTTGTCTGTACGACTTGGCTTATACATCCCCTACTGTGGCTATGTCCTCAGTTAGGAAGCTGGCTGCTAAGGCGGCGGATGTCACCATTACCTGTGCTACATGCAATGGTACACTGGTGGAGGGGTCCTGCAATAACTGCGGACGCCCAGAAGCCCGGACTGGCACTGCTGAGGCAGCAGCTCCGGTGCTATACCCTGAGGTTCAGGTGATCCCAGGACCATGGGAAACGCAGAATAGGATCAATGAATCCCTGCTGTCCCAGATGTCCTCCATGTCGCAGTCACTGGAGGCACTTCATAGGAGACTGGAAAACCCAGCTACTCCTTCCAGTTACCCCCGGGTGTCTCCCTCTTCTGCTGTGAGACCCCTTAAGCGAGCTCGTCGTGAGGAGTCACCCGAGCTCCAGGCTCTCTCTGAGGAGGAGCGTTCCTCTGATGGTGGGGAAGATGATGGGGGGTCTACTCTCGGGTCTGTGTCTGAACCTCCAGATGGGGTTGAGGATCTGGTGTCCTCCATCAATGAGACCTTACGTCTCGTGACTCCCCCTGAAGAAGTTATCGTGCACCCGAAGGAGGTCTATCAATGGCTGCGGCCAGAGGCTAGACCAAGTGGCTCTTTCATGGACCACACTAATTTTGGAAGGGTGGTTAGAGCACCCAGGTTACATCCTGGGCGGCGCTATGTCCGCAAACCTAAGGACAATCGCTTCCCCTTCTCCCAGGAGGTGCTTCAGGAATGGTCGCAGTCTCCAAAGGTGGACGCTTCCATGACTAGAATTGCTGCACGCTCCCTGTTTTCTGCCTCTGATAGCTCCTCATTGAAGGATGCGACTGATAGACAGGTCGAGCAACTCGCCAAGTCTTCCTATGAGGCTGTGGGGTCTTCATTTGCCCCTAATTTTGCCACGGTCTGGACCTTACAAGCGATTACTACCTGCTTGGATGGTATCACGGACCTGGCAAGATCCAGTCCAGAGGTCCTGGCGCTTACCGAGAGAGCAAGGGCCTATGCGGACTATGCCAGGACGGCATCTTTGGAAACTGCCACTCGCTCAGCTGTGGCTTCGGCCAATGCGATAGCGATCCGCAGGTTGTTGTGGCTACGTCTTTGGGACTCAGATGCCACATCTAAGAAGATTTTGCAGAATCTTCCGTTCTCTGGTGACAGGCTTTTTGGCACCGAGCTGGACAAGCTGATAAAGGATTCTGCTGAGTCTAAGATACCGCAGAATAAGCCTAAGCCACGGTATACCGTTAAAAGGAACCCTAAACAGTGGTCCTTTCGCTCCAGCTCGCAGTCATCCACGACGTCCGCTCGCGCGGACCGAGGGGGCAAGCCAGCTACTCAGTGGTGCTCCAAGAGTCGTCAGAAGAAGCCGGCGGGGGCAGCAGCTGCCACCCCCAAGCCCGCCTCGACATGACTCGCTCTCTCATCCTGCCTCCCCACAGGTGGGGGGCCGCCTGTCTCGATTCCAGGACAGGTGGCTACTTCACGTTCACGATCAGTGGGTTCGAGACGTAGTCTCGCGAGGTTACAGGATAGAGCTGACATCAAAACCGTTATCCCGATTCCATCGGTCTGTTCCATCCCCAGAAAAGGCTCAGGCTTTTCACCTGGTGTTGGAGGGACTCCGCAGAGACGGAGTAGTGCTCCCAGTGCCCACGGCAGAGAGGTTCAGGGGTTTTTACTCCAACCTCTTTATTGTCCCGAAAAAGGACGGCTCCTTCGACCGGTCCTGGACCTCAAATTGTTCAACCGTCACGTGTTGGTTCGGAAGTTCCGCATGGAATCCCTGCGCTCCGTTATCGCGGCTGTGTCGCAGGGAGACTTCCTGGCGTCCATCGATATCAGGGACGCTTACCTTCACGTGCCCATTGCACCGGCTCATCAGCGCTGGTTACGATTCGCAGTGGGGGACGAACACTTCCAATTTGTGGCCCTACCCTTCGGGTTGGCCTCAGCACCACGGGTGTTCACGAAGGTGATGGCCTCTATGATGGCTCTCCTGCATGTGCAGGGTCACGCCGTCATACCCTATCTGGACGACCTATTGGTCAGGGCGCCATCGGAAGACCGTTGTCGGGTGAGCCTGGAGGTGACCATGTGGTCTCTGGAACAGTTCGGGTGGCTTCTCAATACTCAGTCGACCCTGGTTCCGACCCAGTCATTGACATATCTGGGCATGGACTTCCACACGGACTCGGCCCTGGTGTCTCTACCTCAAGCCAAGCAGCTGGCGATCCACTCAGGAGTACAGAATGTTCTCCTGTCACCTCACTCATCCCTTCGGGCGTTGATGAGACTGGTGGGACGCATGGTAGCGGCGATAGAGGCGGTGCCCTTTGCACAGTTTCGTCTCCGTTCTCTCCAGCTGGAGATTCTTCGCCGATGGGACAAGAGAGCGATCTCTCTGAATCGGCTGGTGACACTGTCACAACCGACCAGGGACTCCCTGCAGTGGTGGCTCCAGCCACGTCACTTGTCACGGGGCCGGTCATTTCTCAAACCATCATGGTTAGTGGTGACCACCGACGCCAGTCTGAAGGGCTGGGGGGCGGTGTTCTTACACCACAGGGCTCAAGGCCTCTGGACTCAGTCGGAGTCGACGTTGCAGATCAACGTACTGGAGATCAAGGCGGTCTATCTGGCGCTCCTGGCGTTTCAGAAATTCCTGACAGGACAGCCCATTCGGGTACAGTCCGACAATGCGACGGCCGTCGCCTACATAAATCATCAGGGAGGGACCAGAAGCGCTCAGGCCCTCGCCGAAGTCCACCGCATTCTGTCGTGGGTAGAGGAAAACGACTGCCTGATCTCCGCAGTTCACATCCCAGGGGTCGAGAACTGGGAGGCCGACTACCTGAGCCGGCAGGGGATGGACGCCGGAGAGTGGTCTCTACATCCAGACGTCTTCCGGGACATCTGCGGCAGATGGGGCACTCCGGACGTGGATCTGATGGCCTCGCGGCTCAATCATCAGGTGCCGCAATACATGGCGAGATCCTGGGATCCTCAGTCTCTGGGGGCGGATGCCCTGATCCTGAGTTGGTCCAGTTTCCAGCGGCCATATGTGTTCCCGCCTCTGGCTCTGATTCCCAGGTTCTGTGGAAAATCAGGTCGGAGTGCAGGGTAGCCATTCTAGTGGCTCCGGATTGGCCCAGGAGGTCCTGGTATCCGGACCTGTGGCAACTGTCAGGCGGACACAGGTGGGCTCTTCCAGATCGCGCAGATTTACTCGCGCAAGGCCCATTCTTCCACCTCAATTCCAAGGCCCTCAGATTGACTGCATGGCTCTTGAGGCCTGGCTGCTGACATCCAGGGGTTTCTCACCTACAGTGGTGGCCACTATGAATCGGGCTAGGAAGCCCGTTTCCAGGAAGATGTACCACAGGACGTGGAAAATCTTTTTTACCTGGTGTGCCTCTGGTGGACGGTCCCCGTGGCCCTTGTCCATCCCGACGTTGTTGGCCTTCCTACAGTCGGGTTTGGAGTTGGGATTATCCCTTGGCTCCTTGAAAGGTCAAGTATCAGCACTTTCTGTGCTGTTTGACAGGCGATTGGCGCTCCTCCCGAAGGTTCGTCAATTTCTGCAGGGGGTGTCACGGATGGTTCCGCCCTACAAGAGACCTCTGGACCCTTGGGACCTTAACGTGGTCCTGGCGGCATTACAGAGACCACCGTTTGAGCCGCTGAGAGATGTTTCTCTATCTCGTCTGTCTCAGAAAGTGGCCTTTCTGGTGGCAATCACGTCTCTGAGAAGGGTCTCAGAATTGGCAGCACTTTCGTACAAGTCGCCCTTTCTGGTGGTTCACCAAGACAAGGTGGTGTTGCGTCCTCGGCCAGAATTCTTGCCGAAGGTGGTTTCAACTTTTCACCTGAACCAGGAGATTGTTCTCCCATCATTTTGCCCCGCTCCCGTTCATCAGGTTGAGCGCGACCTCCATACTCTGGATCTCGTGAGAGCGATACGCATTTATGTGTCCAGGACCGCCTCCTTTAGGAGTTTGGATTCCCTGTTTGTTCTTACGACAGGTCGCTGTAAGGGGTCCGCGGCATCAAAGTCGACATTGGCCAGATGGATTAAGGCTTCCATTCAAGAGGCTTACCGGGCTTCGGGTTTGCCTCTCCCGGTGGGATTGAAGGCTCACTCTACCAGAGCTGTAGGTGCCTCCTGGGCCTTGAGACATCGAGCGTCTGCTCTACAGGTGTGTCAGGCGGCCACTTGGTCTAGCCTGCACACTTTCTCTAAGCACTATATGGTGCATGCCCATGCCTCTGCGGATGCAAGTTTGGGCAGGCGGGTTCTCCAGGCGGCGGTTGCCCACCTTTAAAGGGAACCATGTGTTATCCGTCTTGTTGAGGAACTCTTCCCGCCCTGGGGTATTGCTTTAGGACATCCCCATTGTCTGGGTCTCCCATTATGATGACCAGAAAAAAGAGAATTTTGTTTACGTACCGTAAATTCTTTTTTCTTTAATCATCAATGGGAGACCCAGCACCCACCCAGTTGTTCCGTTGCATGTTTTTGCATTTGCTCTGTTCTCTGTTGAGACAGTGTTTGCCGGGTTGTTTGAACCGTCTGTGCACGGCATTCTTCCCGATGTTTCGGGTGTGGTTTATTTCCTCCTCGCAGCTTATGGACCAAACTGAGGATGTTCCCTGCGGTAGGGGTTTATAAGCGGAGGAGGCGGTGTCTACAAACTTGTAGTACCTAGTGTGACCTCCGGAGGGCAGTGCCCTAAACCCCATTGTCTGGGTCTCCCATTGATGATTAAAGAAAAAAGAATTTACGGTACGTAAACTAAATTCTCTTTTTTTCAATTAAACTGATTTTTCGGAAATGCATTTTAAAATTTTGTGATTGCGTTCGCATGGGTAAAATATTAACAAAGATCCTCTTGTGACATATCTGGTGAAAGCATGTACAGTTCTGAGTAGAATGGTGTTTTTATTTTGTTCTTCTATCTTATTTCTAGCTTGAGTTATGAGGAGAAATGTAAAGGCAGGCAACACTGAAATTCACTTTTTCCAAACTTGGAAAATCATTTAAAAAAAAGAAAATAATAATAATTTTAGAAATTTTTTTTTCTCTTCCCATTTTGCATTGTCTGACATGCTATTATCAAATAAAAGCTCAAAAGAATTAAAAATATAGAGGTAATAATCATTGGTTCATTTGACGTGGAATGACCCAGTGGTGCTTTAAAGTATGACTCACCAAAAAGAGACAAAAACCGCAGCATTAAAAATGTGATAAAAATCGCAGGTAAGGCCCCTTTCACATCTGCGTTTCTGTCCATATTCTGCAGATCGGGTTTTTTTCGTCCCCACAACTGCCGGATTGCAGCAATACCGCTCTTGCCGCAAGCCCCATAGAGAATGCATGGGGCTTGCTGCAAGTGTACCACAAGTGCAGCCGTTAGGCGGCAGATGCGGTTTTCTTTCCGGTTTAAATAGTATGTAATACAGTATTACCTGTATCAGGTGTGTCTGGGGCGTGCAGGTGTGTCTGCAGACCGCCACTTCCATTCTGGCAGCCGATAACTGGAAGTGCGTTACCGAAAGTTGTCATTTCGGGTTAGATTGCTATGCAGTGGTGCGCATGCGTGGGGGAAGTAGCTGGCTTAGACAATGCATGGGGCTTGCCTCAAGTTTGCCACAAATGTGGCCATTAGACAGCAGATGCGGTAAATCTGCCGCATTTTGGCAAAAACGCCAGTGTAAAAGCACCCTTTACATAGTTCGTTACAACAAAGGAACCTGAGCTATAGTGATACCAAAAGTTACTAGAATTTTCTTCATTCAAGAACTCTCTAGGGTGGAAAAAGTCCTGGTAGAGAGATTTTTTTTGTTTTTTTATAAATTCTTCATTTAAAGTTTTTTTTTTTTTTTTTAAACAAAAAAATGAAACAAAAGAACATAACATCTTTTTTTTGTGGTATGAAATAAAGGTTACTTGTTAAATAACCAGTTATTTTCAGAAAATCAGCCATCTAACTATAATAGGAAGTGAGAGGGGGTGCTAAAGGGAGTGGAGGTGAAAACTTAGGGAGAATTGGGAGCAGGGTAAGGAAGGGTTGATAAGGGTACCAATGTGTCCTGCTCAGAGTGATGATGTTCACTAAGTAGTTAGAAAGTTCAGTCCTTCAACTGAGGGTATAAACATTTGATTTTGAGATAGACATGGAAAAGTGCTAAAAACTGTAAAGAGGTATGTTTAAGGGCTTTTTCACATCAGCGGTAAGCGCTGATCACGGCAGTTGCGGTGAAAAAAACGCATCTGCCGCGGTTACCGCATAACTGCCTCACTTGCGGTTCACTTGCGGCAAGCCCCATGCAATGTCTATGGGGCTTGCGGTAAGTGTGCGGTTTCGGCAGATGCGGCCTCATTGGAACTACAAAGCTGCCACCAAACAATGGGTACAGATTGAACAGGAGGGAGTAGAGGTCCCCTTACGTTATCTACAGTGGCTCCATACCGAGGCAACGTCCTCTCTGAGCCAAATGGCTTTTCTAACCACTGAAACACTGAGGGCGTGGCGAGTGGCATGTGGAGAGTCCAAAGAGATGGCTCTGTCCGGCTTTATGACCCCGTTGTTCTATAATCCGGCATTCCCTCCTAGAATGTCACAACAATCTCTCTTGATATGGAGGGCCAGAGACGATACCCGCGTTGGCCAGATATTAAACGCGGGCAAGCTCTCCTCCTTCGCTACCCTGCAGGCGTCCTCACCGAACACAAAACTAAAGTGGTGGGAATACTTTCAGCTTCGCTCCTTCCTAGGCTCTCCAATATTCCAGAGGGGCCCAGGCGTAGTCCTTGCCCCCTTGGAAGAATCTTCACAGCAGAACAGGCCCCTCCCAGAGGAATTTCAATCATGTACTCTATTATGGCTAAAGCAGCGGGTTCTACAACTCACAAGTACAGGAGGGCTTGGGAATCAGACCTTGGTAGGACGGTATCCGATTTAAAATGGGAAAAGTGCTTCATGATGGCTCGAAGGTCGTCTGGATCCTGTGACGCATTAGAAAAAAGTTACAAAATACGCTTCAGATGGTACCTCACTCCAGACAGGCTGCATAGGTTTTCTGCCTCCACCTCCCCTCTTTGCTGGAGATGCGGTGCGGAGACTGGCACACTGATTCACATCTGGTGGGACTGTCCTCTGATCGGGAATTTTGGTCGAAGATATTTCGTAATTACACTTTGGTTACGGGCAAGAGCTTGGTGGGGACCCCTGAGATGGCATTGCTGTCTATTCTCCCTGGGTCCTGAAAGACCCAAAAAAAGAGACATACTCCGATTCTGTCTTAGTGCTGCACGCTCTGTGGTGCCCCGACATTGGAGGGAGCAGACGCCCCCTACCACGCTTGAGTGGAACTCCGAAATGGAGACCCTGCGTAGATATGAGGAGATCTCCGCTGAGTGCACCCAGACCCAGTACGAATATGTGATTGTCTGGTCCGAATGGATCCTGTTTAACGACGCCCCTACTTTTGGAAGCCTGTTTTCTTGAACGGCAGAGATCCTGCGCAAACCTATTTGATAGATGGCTCTCCGCGAGGCCTATTGAAACGGATGTCCTCTTTTTCTTTCATTCTTCACCTCTTCTTTTCTATATCCCCCTTTATCTATCCTTCTTCCTTCTCTTTCCTTCCCCTTATTATGCTCCAACACTACTCTCTTTCTACCCCTACCCCCCTGAGGTGGGGCTGATGGCGGCAATCTTCAATCCTCAATTTTTATAGATTTATATCCTAGGTTACTTCGCCCTGTGCTCCTAACGAGCCCCGGGGCTCCTCCCTTCGTCCTTTGTATTACAAAGGGAAGGAGACAATTTGCAAGTAGGCAAGATTTATATATGATATGATGTGGCCTGGAGACACACGTTGAGAACTGTACAAATGTCTTTACAATATGATCATTGTCTTCCCCCTCGTTTGGGATATGCTATGTCAATGTTATAATTATGTGTCGTTTATATGATGTTTATATGTTACAAATCTCTTTAATAAAGATAAATTTACAAAAAAAAAAAAAAATTGTGTTGTTAGAGGATTTAATATACTGGGGGATATAAAAATAGATGGACACAGATGTATTGTATAATTGTCTACTAATATATTTTTTGTTTATTTCTTTATCTCAGAATCACTCCAGTCATCCAAGGCAATATATTTAGACCTGGCGAATACACTGTATATAAAGGTCTACTTATAACACAGAATCATCCTTGCCTCCTGATGAGCCAAAGCTGGCGAAACGCATAGAGG
Source organism: Allobates femoralis (assembly GCA_033576535.1). Classification (NCBI taxonomy): domain Eukaryota; kingdom Metazoa; phylum Chordata; class Amphibia; order Anura; family Aromobatidae; genus Allobates; species Allobates femoralis. The sequence continues at coordinate 146,925,906 of JARQOC010000007.1, forward strand.
CAATTAAAAGAAAGGGGAGACATGATACATGGCGTTTGGAATTGTCCGAAGGTACAAGCATTTTGGAAATTGATTGGAGATATATGCTCACAAATATGTAAGATCACCTTTGATTTAGACCCGAAAGTATGGATATTCCAAGATATAGAAGCACCACAAGGTAGGGGGGTGGGGCTGAAATTAGCTCACACTTTAATATTACTAGCAAAACGATTGCTACTAACATATTGGATTAAACCAGAGATGCCGGGGAAAAAAGAGGTGATGGCAGGTTTAAAGAAAGCGTTGGAAGTAGACAGGAGGGAAGTTCTTCGGGACAAGGAAAATGGTACCACAGCATTCATGGGAAAATGGAGGGGCTTAATGGAATCTCAAATGTCATCTGAAGAGATTCGTCAGATAATATACCCACTCAAAGGGACCTCGTGGTACCTATTAGAAGATTTAGGGGGAACTCTGGGGAAACTGAAAATGTAAGATGTCTTGAAACAGGTCTGAAAGTGTAACCTTAAAGAAGGATATATATAACCCTGATTTGGTAGGGGAAAGTGAACTATGTTATGTTATGTAATACTTTTAAAACAGAACCTGTTAAATTGTACTTGCAGATACATTAATCCATAATGATATACGTGTTTATATTACAAATGTTTATTTTTTCTGTAATTATATATTATTGAAAATACCAATAAAAAGAGGTTTTAAAAAAAAAAAAAAAAAGAAAGGGGAATATCAAGTGGAACATAAAGAATCCGAACTTCAAAAGAGCACCTCGCCAACTAAGATGAGTATTAATTGAGCTATAGAACTGGTAATACAGGGGTGTGTTGTATTAGATTCCTTGAAATTTAGTTATTACATGGTATAACATTTGTTCACCTGATATGTGCTAAGATTAAGTGTTTTTAATTCATCTGGATTGGCTACCTATGTTCCCCAACCCAAGAGGAGGAATAACAAATATAGACAATCTCATGGATGGACTTCATGTTAAACATTGAAAAGAAGAAACTTCCTATAGTTGAACTGATAGGGATCCATCGAGGGATACATAAGGATAAGGGTCAGCCACCAGTGGCCTGGGTAGTCACCAAGGGCTAGGATGTCTGTTTGAGGCCCTCTCTGATGTACCTGCAGGTTTCTTTCTCTGTCTTGTACTGTTACTTCCGCACAGGGCCCTCAGCCGGTCCCCACGGGATCCTCTTGGAATCCATCGCCCTCAGGCCTCCTGACCGTGTAAGGGGGGCCTTGTGGGATGTATGCTGGGTGGTTGCTACCACCTCAGGCAGTTCTTGGCCCTCCAGTTTGGTGGCACAGGATGAACGCCTGCACCGCTCTCGGACCCGGTCCTCCGTTGGTGGACTGGGTCCTCTGGCCGGAACAGATACCAACACGGATTCGGGTGCAACTCAACACCCTAGGATCCCCCTTCTGTCTGGACCACCTCTCCTGAGGTGTCTTCCTCTGTCTCTTTTCACAGACTTTCTCCTCTAACTTGATTCCCGCTCTTCCACTAACCCACCTGACTCCTCCCCCTGGGACTGGGTTTCCTGGCACGGTTTAACCCTATAGCCCCCTGCTCCAGGGTGTGTGGATGCGTGTAATGAAGGCCTCTGACATCCCAATCCCCTAGTTACAGGGATACTACACACTCTGGTCTAGGTGCCGTACCCCTCTGTGGCGCACCGACAAGTGGGGCGCCACATATGCACATTAGAGATTGCTGGCTACATGCACGTTATAGATTTTTGACTGTATGCACATTAGAAACTGCCATCTGTATGCACATTAGAGTATGCACAATAGAGGCTGCTGTCTGTTTGCATGTATGGACATTAGAGACGGCCGGCTATATCAACATTAGAGACTGCAGGCTGTATGCACATTAGAGACTGCCAGCCATATACACATTAGAGACTTCTGGCTATACCATCTTGTATACACTGCACTACAGTGTACACACAGCTCAACACTATATAGATACAGAATGTACAGACACACTGTTATACAGGATATAGTGTGGGGCCTGTATATACAGTATAGTGCTATGTAGAAACAGACAGACACATAGACAGGAACACAGACACACAGACACTAGACACATCACACTCACCAGCAGCAGCTCCAGCATTCAAATCCTGCTGCGCTATGCGGTAACATCTGGTTTGTACTGTGCATGGCAGACTATTAGGTGCATGTGCAGTACAAACCTGGCCGAGCCTGATGACACTGAAGATGTCAGTCTCAGCCAGGCAGACCCCCTCTGTGTCGGCGGCTGCGGGCTGCAGCAGGGATTGACAGGTGAGGGCGCGAGCCCCAAAGAAGATTGGGACCCGCTCAAGGCCCCAATTTCATCTGGCCCCTCACAAGAGTTAGAGCAGTCATGCCCTGATGGCAGCCGTGGTCAGGAGGGGCCCCGTAGGGGGACCTGTGTGCTCGTCAAGGCCCTAAGATGGTAACCTGTGCTGGTGTAGACTGATGAGGTGATAATGCCTAGAGATATTCAAAGGAATACCATGCTTGCAGAGGAAGAAAGACCATCATTTCTGACAAATGGACACTTGTTTGCAATATCTTGATTGTAGTCCGTGACGTAAATTATGTAATCCAGTATCTGCAAGAGAGAGAAGACGAGTACCGACCTACAACCAGAAGGTTGAGACCTTGACAATAATCGCGATCACTTTGAGAAATCTCGTAAGTTATGATAGGTGGGAATCTAAGGCACAGGTCTGATCTCAGGCTGAGGTGTATGATAGCTATAGAACTGTCCTGCCGGATGCCGAGCAGGGTGCTCTGCTTTCTCTAGAGATGAATGACTGGAGCGAGTAGCGAGGCCTGACTTACCAGATGGTAGATAAAAGACTTGGATCCAGTTCAGCTGGAATTTGATTACCTGATGTGTAGGCAACGGGGACTTTGACGAAGCTGTAATTATACCCCTGTTGCCGCCTTCAAGAGAACTTGCTTGAAGAGGCTTTGCATATGGCTGTAGATGGTCTGCTCTCCGGTTGAGGAAGTTGGACTACTTGGTAAAAGAAAGAGTTAAGAGGCAACAGACAGACATGGAAACTGGGGCAGAAAGTTTGCAAAGGCCATTGGGGTTATGTTGCTGGCTATCATGTGGTACTGATATGGTTGTGAGTCTAACTCACTGGGTAGAGGTCGGAGAATTTGGCCCATCTCTGTAATCAGTTGGGTAACCCCTGAGACTGAAGGTCTAGTGCACTGAATAGGGCAGGGCAGGGGTATGTATACTACTGAGGAGGAGCTAACGTTTTTATTTCCTAGTCATTTCCTAGTGGCAGCAGCATACACCACATGGTATTCTGTGTCCCCCCAATGAAGGAATAGAGAAAAGCATGTTCTGAGGCAACAGGCTTTTTTAAACAATGCTAACAAGCACAAACGTTAAGAGCCTGCAAGTGTCATGCATCTACAGCTGCTTCTTTTTGCAGCAGTGGTTGGTCTCAAAGGCAACAAGCTGAAAAAAAAACCAAAAGAACCACTACCTTTTAAAAATGTTGATTCATTTGAGATATCAATTTGCAATGTATTTACATTTACAAGCATTAAGCAACAACACAAATTTATGAAAATGGGAATAAACCTTTCAGATGTGTTTTGTTAAAGAGATCTATCACCAGAGTCATACTACCCAGAAAACAGCATGAAGTATCTTGAAAGACCCAAAATCCACCATTGAGTCAGTTCCATTTGTTTCTTTAAAGGGAACCTGTCATGTTGTTTCTTGTTTTTAAACCGCCCCAATGTTATTTTGATCATGCATTGTGCATCACTAACCAGGTTTAAAAAAAAAAGGAAAATCCAAGTATTTATTCTAAACAAGCACTTTAGATGCTCAGTTGTTTGCATTAGGTGCCTGCACCTTCAGTAATTGGGGTGGATACGTCAGCTGGTAACAGTCACATCAATCCACATTCAGTCATGCAGTTTTTGTAAACATAGTCACGCCATTCCCCCACATTGTAATATATTAACATCACTGAAGGAACTGCAGAACTTCACATATGGTGTAGAAGGACCTGTGGTGATGTTGTGAGAGTGTAAACTTTAGTAGTATCAGGAGAGCACTTCGATCCAACGAGTTTTGCCTGCCTGAACTAACCAGCAGGGGCTTGGCATGGAAACCAAGTATCTGCAGCCCTGAGCAGACTGATGGTTAGGGAAGTGTTCAAGTCGGATCCGCTGCTTGAGGAGACAGTCTGCAGAATGGAGAGGCTGGACTCTGATAAGAACTTTGTCACTGTTTTGGAAGAAGAACAGTGATTGAGAGAACTGTGGGACTCTGGAGCATTGAGAACTTTTTGCTGTGCTGAGACAGAGACCTGTAGCTGGGTGCACCACGTGGCGAGTGGCTGGAAAACTACAGAGGGCATCTTGCCTGTGAGAAAAGAGACAGCCTACTGCAGAGAGGCTGTTAAGGGTCTATCACACACGTCAATATCGCTGCTGCACATGACGTTGCAGCGATATTGACGAGTGTGACGGGGCGCATCAACCAGCGATAAATCGCTGGTTGATGGTCGCCAGGTTTTTGGACTGGACTGAAAACCTGGCGATGGTCGCCTGGTGTACACGCAGCATCGCTGCGTGTGACACCAGGAGACGCGATCAGCCAGCTCCCAGCTCCTCTCAGGAAGCGCTGGGAGCTGGTCTCCAGGGTAAACTGCGGGTAACTAGGCAGCGCGTGCTTCCTAGTTACCCGATGTATACCTTGGTTACCAGCCTTCTCCGCTCACCGGCTGGTATCTAAGGTACACAGCGGATAACTAGGGACCATAGTTACCCGCTGTGTACCTTGGATACCAGCCGGTGAGCGGAGAAGGCTGGTAACCAAGGTATACATCGGGTATCTAGGCAGCGCGCGCTGCCTAGTTACCCGCAGTTTACCCTGGATACCAGCCTGCAGACATCGTGGAAACGATATTTAAATCATTTCCACGATGTCGCTGGTCCAATGATCGCTGTTGAGTCTGCCCGTGTGACAGCTCACCAGCGATCATCTGTCAATGTCGCCAGCGATCAGATCACTGGCGACATTGCCATGTGTGAGGCCGGCTTTAGAGGAGAGACGGGGTCCTGTGCCGTCCATACCGAAGCTATTCTGACCAGCCCTGCTGATGTGTGCTTCCTGGCATGTGAGCTGGATTTTGGGTGACCCGACACGGATTTTTGTTTATTTCAACTTTGTTTTGGCGCTAAAGATGTTTGGGACTGGCTGCAGCCAACGTGAATTGCAGGCCTGGGTGAGATTAACAGTACAGTAGCATTTAAGATACCCAGGTATCCTCAGGTTAGGTGTTTAGAGTCACTATTATATGTACTTGCGTTGTTATTATTAGTTGTGCTAAGGTTATGTCCCATCCAGGGTACTCGGTGTCGGGCAATAGTTCTTTGCACGAGGGATGTCATGGGGGTCGGTTCCCGTTCTCGTGGCCCTTGTGGCAACCTAAAAGTCAATAGATTATTAAAGTTCGTGATTCCACCTACGGTTCCGGTATGGTTACCAGTGCTGCGGGTCAGATCTGATGGGGCAGGTGGGTGTTTACGCTCCCCGTAGGTGGAGCGGAGACCCCAGGGTAGAAGCAGGATATAACAGCTTTCCCGGCAGTCTTGATCATCCCTGGGCCTTGCTACCTATTGCGTGTAGCAGGCGGTGGCTCCACAGGTGAGGGAATAAGTCACACAGACACCAGTCTATAACTCTGTCTCCTGGTGAAGGCACTTATAACAGTTCACAGGTTACACGGTGGCTCAGGCCTGGGTAGTCGCCGGGGAACCGGGACAGCTACATGGGACCCTCAGTGGTGTGCCTGCCTTTCCCCACCAGTCTCTTCCTCAGCACTAGTCTCCTTTTCCGCGGGCAGAGCCTTTAGCCAGCGGCCACTGGTCTTGGGTGACTGTCACGGGTCCCCTGAGCCTAGTTCAGCTGCCTTTTCGGGGGATACACTGGGTCAGGCCCGGACTGACAGGCGGGAGGGGCGGGACTTTTCCCTATGGGCCGCCCACTTGTGGGGTGCGGGTGGGCCGCCCGCTCCTCCAGCCTCAGCATTGCTTTAAATCTGTCACCGAGCGACCACGGCATGCAGGGGGCGGGACCACGGATGCGAAGGGGGCGGGGCCGTTTCCCCAAAGCAGTGCCCTTCTCTCAGCAATCAGGATGACAGGGGCAGGTCCCAAGCCCTCCCACCATCTTCATCACATTCCTGATCTCTCTCTGAGGTGATCATGTGACCCCTGATGCCTCCCCTCCTTGTGACATCATCACAGGTCCTACTGGTATATGTGAGTATCATGTCTGTGTGTGTCTTTCTGAGTGTTGTTCTGTCTGTCTGAGTGTCTCTATCTGTGTGTTTGACAGTGTCTGTCTGTGTGTCTCTCTGTCTCTACACAACACTATACAGTACATACAGGTCCACACTACATGCTGTACTAGTGTGCCTATATACTGTGTATATATATATATATATATATATATATATATATATATATATATATATATATATATATATATATATATATATATATATATATATATATATATATATATATATATATATTAGTGTGGACCTATATATACAGTATAGTGCTGTGTATGCAAGATATAACCAAGTCTCAGATGTGCCCAGAGTCCGCAGCGTGTAACGAGCCCAGAGTCCGCAGCGTGTAACGAGCCCAGAGTCCGCAGCGTGTAATGAGCCCACCCATAGCAAGCAGCTTCTAGTGTGTACACAGCGGACAGTCTGTGTTGTGTATACGGCCCGCAGTCTGTAATGTGCAGCAACAGAAAATTTCCTGAGAGTTCTCTTTGTGTTCTTCCCGGTGTCTCCATGAATTCTGTCCTCTCTGCGCCTAGCACTGGACTTTTTGCTTCCACCTTTCATCTTTACCCATCTTTAGGATCAGGCTGAGTCTTGGCTATCTATATACCACAGCATCTTATCTATAAAGCACAGCCTCTTGGGAATGCTGGGTATAATTCTCCTGTCTACTGAGTGTAATCCTCAGTATCTGTATTCTGTATATATACACTGCACAGCACCACTTCTCCTGTCCTGTATACTGGGTGTAATTCTCAGTATCTGTATTATTCTGTATATATATACTGCACAGTACCACTTCTCCTGTCCTGTATACGGGGTGTAATCCTCAGTATCTGTATTATTCTGTATACATACACTGCACAGTACCACTTCTCCTGTCCTGTATACTGGGTGTAATCCTCAGTATCTGTATTATTCTGTATATATACACTGCACAGTGCCACTTCTCCTGTCCTGTATACTGGGTGTAATCCTCAGTATCTGTATTATTCTGTATATATACACTGCACAGTACCACTTCTCCTGTCCAGTTGTCAGAGGTGGTATTGGACTTTGATTTTCAGCATTTAACTGTTGTTTAAATTAATTATCCCCAATATGGAAGTCATCACTTCTCTTCTGTATAGATGGTGACTTGCCCTTCGCTCTGGATCTGACCACTGGGACCCCACGATCCCAAGAAATGTGGCTGTAAGTGGTGGGGGGGGGTTTCGCCGCCGCAAGTGGCGGATCTGCCGCACCTGGCAGAACAGCACTTGCCGTACATAATGCATGGGGGCTTGCCGCATCTGGGCTGCAAGTTGGCTGATCCGGCAGATGCGGTGCCACCTGCTGGATTGGCCGCAAACATCAGTTTACCGCTGATGTGAAAGCAGCCTGCGAAAGTGATGAGGTCATGACAACGTAAAAGCAAATTTCACTGATCGAGGCTGGTGGGTGTTATAGTATGTGGGCTGGTGGGGCTTGTTTTCCAGGGCTGCTTTTTGGTCCCAGTCCGGCCCTGCATCGGGTGTTGGCCACAGCTTCTCTAGAGCTCGAGGCCTCCGGTTCAGTGGTCTAGATTCGGGCGCATGGGCAGTGACTTGGTGTCGTTGCCCTAGGGTCTCTTTCTTTCCTTCTCCTTGGATGGGCCTCCAGCCTCACATCCCTTCTCCGTCACAACCTCCTCTCCTAACAAACTTCCCGCTCTTTCTCACTAACTTCCACCCCACCCATACACTTTTCTACCCTCCTGTCTCTCCTCCCCGGGACTGGGTCCTCCCTACAGAGGGTCCACCCATGCTCCCCTACTCTAGGGTGTGTTGGATGGGTGTTATGAGGCTCTCATGATTGCCATCCCCAGCGACAGGGATACCATACCCGTTACTTGGGTACAGCACCCCTCTGTAGCGTCCCGACCAGTGGGGTGGCACATTTATACTCAGTGTGCCATCTCAGAGGGTCCTATTGTGTGCCCTCACCTAATTTACATTGCTCCTGCAGTTAGCTAATTTTGTGGTTTGAACCATTTAGTGTGTAGGTAAACTTGTTCCTGTCTGCCAAGTGCAACACACATAACCTAGGAACCCTGAAGGCCACTTCACACAAACAGATATCTGAGTCCAATATCTGAACAGATCTCTGGTTGCAGTGAAATCATGGATACATTGCTCCATGTTGTACACAGCCACAAAATGGAGCAATGTATCCATGATTTCACTGCAACCAGAGATCTGTTCAGATATTGGACTCAGATATCTGTGTGTGTGTGAAGTGGCCTTTAGAATGGCACATTGATTCCGGCCAATTCAGAGTGTGTAATAGAGATTGGGTCAAAAACCAAGCAGAAAGTGTTGCACATTACACTGAATTTTATGACAAACCTTTTCTCAGTAAAGAAACGGCTACTTATTCCTGTCTCGGTCTCATTTTGTGACCCACTGGATCTTATTAAGGGTGCCGTTACACACAGTGATGTTCTAGTGATCCCGACAACGACCAGGATCGCCGGAACATTGCTGTGTGTCTCCTCAGCGACCATGGAGCCGACCTCCACATCGCTGGGTAAGCGGGAGGACGCTGGTAACCGTGATAAACAGCAGGTATCTAGGCAGTGCGCGCTGCTTAGTTACCCGGTGTTTATCATGGTTACCAGCCTGTGAGGTCGCTGATCGCTGGTCTGTTGCTGTCACACACAGCGATGCTTGCTGACCAGCAGGAGACCAAGAACCAAAAAATGGTCCTGAACGATGTGCAGCGATCAGCGACCTCACAGCAGGGGCCTGATCACTGCTACATGTCACACACTACAATATCGCTGGAGAGGTCACTGTTACGTCACAAAACCTGTGACGTATCAGCGATCTCGCTAGCGATCTCGCTATGTGTGATGGGGGCTTAAGACCTTTGGTCATTACAATGTCACAAGCATGTGACCGTAATGAGCACAGATAAGCCTACATTTCCTTCACATCAGGCCTGCTTGGCTTCACCCTTTATGGTCACATGGTCATGACATGAGCACAGGTCCTTCTACACCATATGTGAATTTCTGCAGGTCCTTCAGTGATTTTAATATATTACAATGTGGGGGGGCGAGACTAGGTTTAAAAAAAACTGCATGACTGAATTTGGATTGACGTGACTGTTACCAGCTAAAGTATCCACCCCAATGACTGAATGTGCAGGCACCTAATGCAACCATATACGGTAAGCTTCTAAACTGTTTTATGATAAATGCAAGGATTTTTTCTTAAACCAGGTTAGTGATGCACAGTACATGATCTAAATAACATTGGGGGAGGTTTAAAAACAAAAAAATGATATGACAGGTTCCCTTTAGGCTATGTGCGCACTGGGCGGGTTTTCGGCGGTTTACCTGTGTAAACCGCCGTTTTGCATACATTAGTTTTATTTAAATTTATGTTAATCCAAACCGGCGTTTGGATTAACATTAAAACTAATGTAACCCGCCCAAGGCTGTGCACATACCGGCGGTTACCCAGCGTCATCCGTTGCTAACCCGCAGGTTTTCCAGCGGGTTAGCAAAGAATGACCATGTTCTAAAAACCGGCGGTTCTGCAGCGGCTGCAAGCAGAATCATGTGCTGCTTCCAGCCGCTGCAGAATCGCCGCCGAGAACCCGCTGGGCAGCCGCCGGATACCGCCCGGCTCCCGCAGCTCATACCCGCCAGGAAGCCGGTGGACGGCGCCGGAGCTTCCTGGCGGGTCCCGCCAGCAGCCGCCGACCGAACCGCCGGGTAATGTGCACTTACCCTTAAGTAGTTTTCACATAATCAGTTTCTAAATGGCAGCAAAGGCTCATCTTATTCCCAAGCAAGCGGGAGGTTTACACGCTCTCCTGCCCATTACCAGCCTTTCCTGTATCAATATTTCAGATGCCCACATCAACGAGAGTATTATGACCTCTTCTTGCTCTGCAGTTACTGTATGTGTATTCAATGGATATGCTTAATCTCCATAACTATCGAGGTCAATATTCTGATTATCATGTGTGTAAATTCGGTAGATTTCCAGGTGCAATAATCCCATAGAACAGAACCAGAATTCACAAACGGCAATATTTTTTTGTGCAGCAGATGAACAGGCCTCTACTAAACATACTTGCTATTCTCAGACCATGTTTCTGTGAAAATGTACTCAGCTTTTAAGTTTTCCTCTTGTAAAAATTGACTGAGACGAGCTTTTGCAGACTGTCCAGACCCGCCATCAATTCCCCTCCCCTCGCCGCACAGAAAGCACACCAACAACAGTTAAGGTACCGTCACACGCGGCAATATTGCTTGCAATTTCACTGGCAATTTGCTGGTTGCAGTGAAATCATGGAACATTGTTCTATTTTGTTGCCGTGTACAAATGGAACTAGATTTCCATGATTTCACTGCAACCAGCAAATTGCCAGTGAAATTGCTAGCAATATTGCCGCGTGTGACGGAACCTTAACTTTTCAAATCTTTAATGAGAGGTATCAACATAACACCTTACTCATAACTTGTTGTAAAACACTTTCATTGTGGTTTACTTTTTTTTTATGTGGATAAATCAAAGGCCGCAGCTCAGGCACAAATCCGCTAGGTCACGTGAGTGCAGGAGTCGTCTGCCACTGGCCGTCCAGCGCACGATAACTCTCAAATCACTCTCCACTGCTGTGACAACCTCAAAATTCCAACAACAGGGAGGGAGGGTGGGAAACTGCTCTTTGGGCAAGCAGCAGGGGAAAAGGCAAGATGGCTGAATCCCAGAGCATATATAACAGGTGGGGGTGGTTAGGCAAATAGGGGGGGTGACAGACAAACAAATCAGCCACTGTAAGCCGAGGAGGAGGGAGAGAGAGGAATTAACCCTATGAGGGCTGGACAGTCAGGTGGCAGTGGGTAATCCACAGTGCCACACATTATGGAGAGTCCAGTTCCCCAAAGTCTAAAAAGTCAGAGGAAACAAGAAAATGATTAATTAATGGAGAGGAGAAACTTTGCCATCGCAGGTTGTCTACTTACCACTACATTTAAAGGGATTCTGTCAGCAGGTTTTTGCTATGTAATCTGAAGACAGCATGCTGAAGGAGTTAACATAGATTTCAGTGTCTCTTATCACACTGTGTGCAGTTGTTTACCTGTAATGTTTGTTTTAGCTTAAGGAGTTTATCATTGCCAAACAAAGTCATGCTGGATTATCTGACATCCAGTTATCTTAATGTGATTAGCAGCTGACTGTCTATAGAATTTGTATATACAGAGCCTGGTTTAGGCTGGCTTCACATTTGCGTATGGGAAGGCAGCGTATTGCTGCATTCCCATACGCAGTCAAACGCATGCGCACTGCGTTCCTATGTTTAACATAGGAACGCATAGTGCTTGCGTTTGCTGCGTTCGGGTGCGGATGCGGACGATATCTGCTCCTTCCGGCGTCCAGCATCCGCACCCGGGACGCAGCCAGTTGCATTTTTTTGTGCGTTCGGGGAGCTTGGAAAATCAGCAAGCGTCCCCAAGCGCACAAAAAATGCATTGGCTTCAATGGGTCCGCAGTGTTCTGTGCTTGACAGCGCAGGAGAACGCTGCGGACCCATCGAAAAATCTCCCAGTGGCCGCCGGTGATGTCACAGGAGCTCACCGACGGCCACCGGGAGATCAGCTGGAGCCACTGCTGTCCTCTTCCTCCCCGCCGCTGGTAATCTGCTAGCGATGTCGGCGGGGAGAACAGCTGATGTGACAGCTGTTTGAATCTTCCCGCGCCGACATCTCCTCTCGGTGTCGGCGCGGGAGATTCAAACAGCTGTCAAATCAGCTGTTTCTCCCAGCCGACATGTCCCGGAGCTTACCGGCGGCCGGGAGGCGGAGATCTCCGGTGCTGATCTCCGCCCCCGGACACCGCTGATTGGCTGCTTGGCTCCACAGTGATGTGTCCGCAGGCGGACATTATCCGCTGCGGACACATCTTTAGGCCCTGCTTTGCACTGCGTTTGTGTCTGCATGCCATCAGCATGCAGACACAAACGCAAATGTGAAGCCAGCCTTAGGCAGCTTTCTGAGCTCTGCTACATGCTAAATCTGACAACTCTGTCAGAACTGTTGCTCCCAGTGATCTAAGTGACAAATCATTGGAATCAGGGTCTCTCTGCCTACATCATGCTACTCTGAGATGAGGTAGCAAGAAACAGCTGACAGGTTCCTTTAAGGCCCCCATGCACAAAACCCACTGTTATTGACGAATCTGGCCGACAATCTAATGTGTATGGGGATCAGGGTAGATACGGATCCAGCATGCCCAATTTCAGAGTGCTGATTCTTTAATTCTCTAAGGCTGGCTTCACACCAAGGTAAATCAGATTTCGGACCCATAGTATGCTATGGGGCCGGATGGAGCCGGTTGGCAGCTATCTGCCATCCGGTTTCCATTTGTCCAGGAGAATTCAGGTGAATTCGGATTTTCCTCCCGGACACAAATGTTGCATGCAACATTTTTGTGTCTGGGGGGGAAAAATCTGAGACACTCGGATCCTCCCGATCCGGCACCCGCTAACATGGGGTCTATGGCGCCGGATTGCACTGGAACCGGACCTGGGAGAACTTCAGCACCTTGGAGCTGTCCCCTGCTGACAGTTCAGGACCATGGCTAGCTCCCTGTAGACGCGATCTTGAATTATCAGCAGCTGCAGCTACGCTCATCTGCATCTGGCTGCAAACCGGACCGGAGGGCTTATTAGCCCTCCTGTTCTCTTTGCAAATCCGGTTGACATTGGACAGCCCCGGACCGGATGTTGCCGTGGTGTGAACACGTCCTTAGGCTGGTTTCACACCAAAGTTTTTTCCCTGATCAGGTTCTATCCGATTTGTGTGTGAAAACCAGGAGAGGAACCAGGAGTGTCTCCAAAACTCAGAACAGGGGTCAATCTTTTAATTACAGTTTTTCTCTGCAAGTTCCTCTCCTGGTTTTGGCACACAAACCGGATGGACACTGATCAGGGAAAAAACTGCAGTGTGAAACCAGCCTAAGGCTGCATTCACACATTGCGTATGTTGCTGTGCTTTTTTACCCCGCACTTTTCAAAATACGCAATGTGCCTTTTGTCTGCCAGCAAAGTGAATGTGAAATTCACTTTGCAGTGCAGACATTGCGCAAAAATACCCAGTGCGTCTTCAGGGAGAAAGCTCAGCTGCGTAAAGAATTGAGATGTCAATTCTTTACGCAGCTGCTCCTGCGTTTTCCCCCTCTGATGTCACAGAGGGGAGGAAGAATCCTGCTTCCTCCTCCCCTCTGTGACATGTATGACCGCCCATTAGATTTCACAGTGTATTAATATACACTGTGAAATCTAAATTAAACAAAAGCAAGTGTATGAAAAATAAAAAAAAAAACAGAATACTTCACCTCGCCAACGCCTTTTCCGGCAATCCGACGCTGTCCGGTATCCGGTTCCAAGTGAGATGTCTTCTGCCAGGACCTGTGGTGACGTCAGAGGGGCGTTCCCGGGCACTCGCAGTCATGTGATACATATCACATGACCGCGATCAGCCAATCAGCACTGGGAACGCCCCTCTGACGTCACCACAGGTCCTGGCAGAAGACATCTCACTTGGAACCGGACAGCGTCGGATTGCCGGAAAAGGCGTCGGAGAGGTGAAGTATTCTGTTTTTTTTTTTTTTTTTTTTTTCATACACTTGCTTTTGTTTAATTTAGATTTCACAGTGTATATTTTTTTTTTATAATCAACTTTTTTATTGGATTTTCAACATTACAATGTACAATGCAATTAACAAGTATGAACATACCCATAGAAATATATAATGAACCGTGACACGGTATGAAAATATAACAGGGGTATACAGCTTTCCAAAAAACTTCCCCCATCTTTCCCTCTTTCCCCCCTCCCACCGCGATAATTCTTCTTTGATTTATAAGTCTAAGTGTCTCTTGTGGTCTCTCAAATGTCTAGATATACTATTTTAATTTTCGGGGTTATCTGTGTATGATTTTCTCATGATGTTGTGGTACATCCTAGTTTTCCCAGTGTTTCTTCCAGTTCCATCTTTGCATACCATGTCGTGTTCTTAAAGGGCACCATAAAGTCTCCTATGTCATGGTCTGTCATCATATTTTCAATGAAAGGTCGCCACTTAAACTGAAAGAATTTTGTGGTCAGTGTTGATGGTGACCTCAGTGTTTCTGTTCTTTCCAGGAAAGCGACTCTTTTCATTTCTGTAATAATCACCTGTGAATCTGGTAATGACTCATCCAGCCAACATTGTAGTATGAGGCGTTTAGCTAATATGGCTATTGTATGAAATAATGTCAAGGGAGTCGTGTGGTCAGTTGTGTCTACATAATGAAATATCCATAACATTGGGGATAGTCCAATTTTATGTCCAGCCATGGTCGTTGCTAGTGTCTCAACCCCCCTCCACAAGTTTTGTGTTATCGGGCATGACCACAGTCCATGCTCTATATCTGTCATCGGGGTCTTACATTTGGGGCATGCTAGCCATTTCTGTGTTCCTCCCTGCTTTGATGGGATATTGAAACCTTGTATGGTCCCATGCATCACTCTGTATTGGGTGTCTCTCCAGCTTTCATTTCCCAGGTGTCGCCTTGCCAATTGCCATCCCTCTAGTAATTTTGATATCAAGTCTTGGTCTGGAAAATATTTTTTCCATCTTCGGAACTGTTTGTCTGGGTAGTCGGTCTTAGTATCTTTTGTAGCCCTGAGTAAAGAAACGAAATGTTTATGTTGGATGGGTTCGAGTCAATCGTGTTTGCCCAGAGCTCATTATTAATTTCTCCCTTTATATCTAGGAGATTGTCCATTAGTTGATGTCTTATCTGGTAATACTGGAGATAATGAGTACTTGGCAAACCAAATCTCTGCAGTATCTCCCGACCCGACAGCCACCTCTTCTCACTTAAGTGCATGAGGTCTTTCATGGTGTTTATTCCTTTTTCCCTCCATTTCTCAAAAAGTTTATTTAGACGGCCTATTTTGAATCCCGGATGATTCCATGGGGATAGATGTGCTGAGATTTTCCATGAGTCTCATTTTTTTTTCTAATGCCATGCACTGGCTAGCAATGTCAGAGCTGCCAGTGGGAGATATCTGAGCTCCGAGCCCCGCTCCTGCAGCACCTGGTGCCTGTGCGGTAGCGAGGGACGCTGAGCTGTTTCTGGGCCTAGATGGGGCTGGCGCCGCCCCCTGGTCACGTGGGGTGCATGACAACACCACTGCTTCCGCTCTGTGCAGTCGCGATAAATGTCCGCCCTGTTCTTTCCTTTGGCGAGACCCCGCCTGCTTCTTCTGCCTGCCGCTCCTCCTATTCTCCGATGGCGGTGAGTAAGCCTCCCGCCTGCTTCTTTTCTGCCGGAGGCTTCTGCGGTGGGCTGGGAGAGGGCTTGTGGGTTCTTCCATTGCTCCTGTTGTCTGCAGCTCAGCTCTCTCTTCTCCATCACCAGGGTCTGCAAGGCATCTCCGGAGCCAATCCTCGCCGCCGCAACTTACAGCTTTCCTCAGGAGTTCCTCAAAGAGCGCTTCCATCCTTCTTTGCTGAGACAGGCGCGAGGATCTTGACAGCGGCCGATGAGGCACTATCTATCCTGGCCACAGCTCCCCCTTATATTCACCAGCCATATGGCTGCTGACCAATCACAGCTCTTGTAAATTTGGCGGGCAAATTCCGCCCGAATTTAACATTCACCAGGCCACTGTATGTTAACCCCTTCCTGTGTTTCCTAGATTGTGCAGCCCGTTGCCTTAAGATGGCCCCCACTTAATTACTGGTTGCCATTTCATGTGTTTAGCATTGAAACCTGTAACTAGAACTGTATAGAACTGTACAAACCAGCTCATCTGATCTATCTGGAATATGACCGCAAAAACGCCTTCAAACGCATGCATTAACTCACCCATTGATTTGAATGGGAAACACATTGCAATTGCAAGTCAAAACGCATGTCAATTTCTGCAAACGCATGCGTTTTTGCAAACTCAAGCCAAAATCTTGGGTAAGATATCTATAACCCTCCTATTTAAACCACTTTTTTCATATGCATCCAACAATTTTTCAAAGGATCTGAGGATCCACTGCTTGATTTATACCAAAAGGTAACTGCCTACCTGATAGTATAGCCTGATAAGCTATCTAGAGAAATGATTAAATGTGATTCTCTTACAGCTTGGAATACAGTCCTATGAAAAACTAAACCATAGTGGACAAAGTCCCTTTTCCTTGAGGAAAGCACCTTAGCAAAGGGTAAATAATTGTTCTATCCGTGTTCCTGTCACTATCTAGATTTGGATAACTATACTTCTAGAAATATCTACTCTCTCTTGTACCGGACTCCCTCATCTCTTGCTATTTGGTTATAATACTTTACCATAATATCAAGTATATTGTCCTCCTGAAATATATGACAGGTGTTCACTTCCTCTATGACACCTGCCTAGGCAGTTTCATCTCAAATAAATATATATATATATATAAATAACGCTCATGTTTTTTTTTGTACAAAGTACTGACTGTATGTATTCTTTTAAATTTACAGCAACAGGCGTGACCAAGGTCCAAGTGGGCCGAAACGCGTTGCTGCAGGTTGCTATTCAAATAAATTCCAGTGTTATCACATGATACTAAGAGTGTGCGACTGTTCTCTCTAAATATTGGACGTGGGTCCTACCAGACCTCGGAGTCAGCATCTCGACATATGAAATGCATATCGGTGTGCACGCCATCTATTTATCTAGTGAGCAATAACAGTGACAGCACATCCCATACATCATTGCATGACATCAGAAAATCCCTTTAATGACAGTATACCATACCTCATAAACAAATTTCGGGTGCATAGCATCTCCTTCAGAGAGTAGGTAGTATTTTATAGGAACGTTTTTCTTCTGGCACCAATTGTTTAGAAAACATCGAACATCACCCATGAGGGCGGTACAAAGATTTTCTTGTGGTCTGGGAACATAAAATATTTATTATCAATACACTTACTTTTGTTTTCATGGAAAAAATATAACATGAAGTGAAGCTTTATGTTTAGTTAATGGCATGGTGAAGACTATATAGAATGAGGGACCCTGTATGAGGGTGTATCTAATACACACACGGTGTTCCAAATTATCAAGCAAATTGGTTTTAAGTGTCATAGGTTTTTTTTTTTTCATTGTTTGTCAATGAAAAGTCGGCTTATGTTACTGTCTATTGGGATCTGTGGCTTCAGCACCATGAGAGGGGACAGCTCCCCATAGACAGTAACATAAAGCCGGCTTTTTCTCTGAAGTTATAAATCCGACAGTTCTTTTAACCCATTATACTTAAAAATTAACCCCTTCACACACATGGTGTAATGACACCATGTCTGCAGAGAGTGAGGACACTCGCCACATACATGGTGTCACTACACCAGCTGCATATTAACCCCTTCAGCACTGGGTTTAGAGCCTCAGCATCCTCTGCGCACACATGCAGTGCAGAGGATGCTGATGGGGTTAATCAGTAAAATAACCCCAGGATACATTATTTAACTACAATCATCATTGTCTTAGCTAAACATCTTGTACCGCTGCTGTCACAGTGGTACAAGATGATAGCTTACTGTACAGCACAGCGGGAAATTTAAACTTGCCGGCTTTGACAGCCAGCGAGTTTAAAGCCTTTTTGGCTGCACACTCGCACAGTGTGCTGTATGGGGGCGAGATTTTCGGCGGGGTGGGGGGGAGGTATGCTGGTGTACTTGGGATTGGAGTCTATGTATTTCCTCAAAAATGGTTCAGGTGTTTTGTGAAAAATCTGTGTTTAAGTGTTTAAGGCACACACAGAGAAAATAACCAAATACAATACCAGCTAAAATGAAAACCTAAAGCACAGGATATGTGAAAATATGGTGAACTGCACTTCTAAGTGGAAGGTTATTTTTGCTATGATAAATGTGACAATCTCACCCACCAAGATATAGCTAATTCTCCATCTTGCCGTATTTTGTTGTGGATTTTGTTATTTGTTGTGGGCCACTGTAATAAGAGCTATCTTTCTGTTCTGATTATGCACCTGTTGAATATGCTTACTTATTCAGATTCCTAACCATCTGGTACCTATTGAGCATGTGTAGAAAATGCAAACATCCCTAAAAGAAAACAGAAAACTACAATAGATATCACCAAAGTAGGAGTTCTTAAGTATTAATGAATCCTGTAACAGTCTTTCAAATTTTTTATTTTCTGTTGTTCCATGTCTCCGGCTTTTCCTTCTCTTCTCTGGTGTGGTTCTCTAGGTTCTCCCCCTCTGTCACACTATCAGAGCCCCTCTGTATAGTGTGAAACATCATCTCCAGATACTCAAGTGGATTCATGGTTCCAATACCAATAGGGAACCTGTAATAAAATAAAAGTGCGGTATCCGTTCTTACCAATATTATTGATATTGTTGAAGAAAACATGCTAACCACTGTCCTATTGGTTGGTATGGGTACAGCTTGGATAGCTTTAACATTATCCTGCATTGGCTTTGTTCTCTCTGCTGAGACTTATCACACCCAAAAATGTAACCTCTTATTTCATTAACTATACATTGTCTAGACTCCTTTGGAGTCCTGAATCACACAGAACTTGACACACACCCTTTTTAAATATTTGTATTCAGTTTAATCAACATTTTTAAATTAAAAATTATCAATATATTGAAAGACTTTGTCTCCGTAACTAAGGGGTTTCAACACCATCGCCAAAACCTGATGGAAAGACAATGCCAAGCAGAGAGATGACTCAGGTGTTAGAGGTACAGAGAAAAAGCCATTTGCAATGTTCAAATAAGAAAATAATTTACACTCACTCCTCAGCTGTGACCGGGACAGATGCAACAAGATGAGCAGCTGATGGAGTATATTTATTTACAAGCCTCAAGTCTATAACCATTCAAAAGTGACCACCCTTCTTTTTGACAGGTACAATAAGCCTGTTGCACAGGGAGTTGCCCCATACAAGGACCCCTTGTTTTTCCAGTTCACTGACTGCCACCCTTATATAAGGGATTGCATCGTGAGGGATGCGGTACTGACACTGGAAAGGTTGTAGCTTTCTAACATCACTTTTAACTTGAGATTGCATTAACCCACAATCAGATTTCTTTAAATTCCACAATTCTGGGAACATTTTTTTTTTTTTACAATTAATCATTTAAAGCATTGTCTGTAACATCTCCCCCACCAGTTTTATTACTGTCTGTGCTGAAACTGGCAATGGTTAACAATTGGTCATTTGTCTTGCCACAACACTTTGTTACATAAATCAACATTACCCATATCTTTTTAGAACCTCAGTACCCAGAATAGTGGACCATAACTGTGGGTTCACTCAATAAAGTAAATCAAAGACCCCTATTGCTTTGATTTCCCTTTTATCCTGAAATCTCAGGTCATTGGACAACTTTGCTGTTTCTTGGATACAGGAGCTCATAAATCCTACCAAAGTGGTAGCTTCTGGCAGCCCAGGGGATGACTGCAATTTGTCCTGTTACTGAAACTGAAGCTCCTGCATCTATGAGGAATGGGATGACTTCCAACAGCATCAGTCAGTGCATCATGCAGTGGGAAGCTGAAAAAAATGCACCATCCTCATCTGAACAATTTATCTGTCCTACCGCCACACCTCTGGCCAGAGATCATCAGACATTTTTGGACAACATTCAAGTCCTGGCGAAGATGGCTAGGAATGACATGATGGAGCAGAAGGCTCTTGATAGACAGGGTTAACCATTTGAGGACCATTATACTACTGATGCTGTCTGGGATCGTTAACAGCTGGACATGGAGCTCTAACTCCTTGGGGTGCGGGGAAACCTCGGAACATAGGGGGATTAAACTGCCCATGATTAAACTGGTCCTTGATACAAAATGAGGACACATACATTTAAAATGTCCTGTCTACTCACAAAAAAAACCCACACAGGTGGACTCATGGGATTCCAGGAGGGATTTGCCGACTGGGACCTGCCCGCTATCGGCATTTGGCCATACCTCCCAGGAAACCCTGGTCTCCTGACATCAGCAGGTGCAACCCGAGAAGGGCGATGGGCAAAAACATTATATCATAACCCTTAGGGTACCTTTACACGCGGCTACATTTCTAGGGTGGCTACAGGTAACTTACTGGTTGCAGTGAAATCATGGAGACAAGGTTCTATCTTGTTGCTGTGTACAAATGGAATAATCTCTCCATGATTTCACTGCAACCAGTAAGTTACCTGTAGCCACCCTAGAAATGTAGCCGCGTGTAAAGGTACCCTTAGGGCCACTTTGCACACACCAACTTATCTGTCCAACTTCTGACCAACTTACTGGCTGCAGTGAAATCGTGGACACATTGCTCCATTGTACACAGTCACAAAATGGAGCAATGTGTCCATGATTTCACTGCAACCAGCAAGTTGGTCAGAAGTTGGATAGACAAGTTGGTGTGTGTAAAGTGGCCCTTAGTCTTAGATCGCATTTTTCCTAACATTGGTTAACAATGCATTAACTATATACTAAACAGATTTTGCACCAACAAACTGATGCTGCTAATGACACGGTCGAGGGCCTTGAAGGTCCCGATGTGTTTGCTCTCGGTCGACGCTGAAAAGGCCTTCGACCGTGTTAATGGAGGTTTATGAGGGCTTCTCTACTGCAACTGGGACTGGGGGAACGATTCCTAAATAAGATAATGTCTCTTTATAGAGGACCCACGGCAAAGGTGAGAGCAAATGGAGGGCTATCTGCTCCATTTCCAATTAAGAATGGGACTCGCCAGGGGTGCCCTCTATCCCCATTGATCTATGTTATTATAATGGAACATTTAGCGAATGCGATAAGACAAAACCCAGATATTAAGGGTCTGACTTGGAATACGAAAACATACAAGTCAGCTTTATTTGCAGATGACCTTCTCCTCTGTGTTACGCAGCCCAAGACGTCCTTTCCCTCTATATTGAAAGTATTTGATGAGTTTGGTAAATTGAGTAATTTCAAAGTGAATGTAGCCAAAACGGAGGCTATGGATGTTTCCCTCCCGGAGAACGATAGGGCTCACTTGATGGAGCATTTTCCATTCAAGTGGAAGACAGAAGCCCTAAAATATTTAGGGATTTTAGTCCCTAGAGATCCATCTAGGTGGTATGAGTTAAATTATCTTCCCCTCTTACGGAGAACATCTTCTGACTTACAGAAATACGATAAACGGGGTATCTCATAGTTTGGTCGTATCAATGCGATAAAAATGGACGTACTCCCGAGATTCTTATTTTTATTTCAGATGGTCCCGATAGATGTCCCCACCAGTTTTTTTGATCGCTTAAAAGCCCTCGTTACTAGATTTATATGGGGAGGACGCCGCCCTAGAATAGGCATTAAAAGTCTCTATAGGCATA
This sequence comes from Allobates femoralis, assembly GCA_033576535.1. Classification (NCBI taxonomy): domain Eukaryota; kingdom Metazoa; phylum Chordata; class Amphibia; order Anura; family Aromobatidae; genus Allobates; species Allobates femoralis. The sequence continues at coordinate 146,947,642 of JARQOC010000007.1, forward strand.
AACTTCAGGGAGGCGCGGGGTTGCCTAATTTTAGGACGTACTACAAGGCTGCTGTGTTAACAAGAATGCTCGACTGGCAATTCCATCATAAATCCAAACAGTAGGTGGAGCTGGAGCAGGGAAATTTGGAGGTTCCTCTTAGATATCTGCCTTGGTTGAGACCAATCGATAGACCCAAAATAGACTTGGAAAATCAATGCATACTGACAACCCTTAAAATTTGGGATGTTGAAACCAGGAGGGGAGTTTTGGCCAAACGACTGGGACCCCTAACTCCACTCTTCAAAAATCCAGCATTCCCCCCTGCTTTCCAGGCAACATCATTTTTGAAGTGGAAACTTAAAGATGATCCCCATATGTTCCAAGTATTGAGCGAGGGACGATCATTGTCCGATAGGGGTTTGACAGGTGGTGATATGGGAAGGTCTTGGATGGAACATGCCCAGATACAGTCATTTGTGATTAAGATGGGAAGAGAGGGTAATTTCTCGGCTCAACGTACACAGTTTGAGGCCATGTTCACACAGGAAGACCCCCCCCACACATTCAGTCTCTTTGATATATTCTGCTTTAACCCCTTCACCCCCCGGCCTATTTTGACCTTAATGACCAGGCCATTTTTGTCAATTCTGACCAGTGTCCCTTTATGAGGTAATATCCCTGGAACGCTTCAACCGATCCTAGCGATTCTGAGATTGTTTTTTCGTGACATATTGGGCTTCATGTTAGTATTAAATTTAGGTTGATAATTTTTGCGATTATTTGTGAAAAAATTAAAAATTTGGCAAAATGTTTGAAAATTTAGCAATTTTCAAATTATGAATTTTTATTCTGCTAAACCAGAGAGGTATGTGACACAAAATAGTTAACAAATAACATTTTCTCATCGCCACGACAGCACCCACAGAGAGAGGGGATCCGCCCCCAGGGACAGGAAACCTACAGATAAAAAGGGGCGGTCCCCCTCGCCTCCTCAGTTGGTTTCCTGTCCCTGAAGGGAACCTACAGATAGCATGTTCTGTGCTTACCTGGGTCCAATCAGCCTCTGTGCGGTGTCTGTGGGAACGACAGGGCCTGGGGCTTCAGATGCAGCGTTGGGAAGTCCTGTTTCAGGCTCTCCCTTCGTCTGGAGGATTCCATGCTGTCAGGATGCCATCCTGCATCATGGGGAGCGCAGGAGCACGGCGTTGGGCGGGCTCCTTCGGTGGTGTGGTGCCTGCTCCGCCTCTGGGGCTTCTTTGGGGTCCTGTGCACCTCCTTGGGCTCTGCTGGGGCGCTGTGATGGGCGCGGGTGCGGTGTCTGCCGCTCCAATGGCGCCTCTTGCGGCTCCTTCGGGGGCACGCTGGGGCGCTGTGGGCGGGTGGGCACTGGTCCCGGCGCCGCCAGTCCCGCGGGCGCCTCAGGCGGGTCGGCATGGAGGGAGCGGTGCATGGCGCGCGCTTCCGGATGGGGCGGGGCGCATGCGCAGTGGCTCCTGGCGCTCCGACCCGGAAGTGAGGTCCTTTCCACTTCCGGGTTGCCGGGGAGGTGTGCCAGCGGGAGAGGAAGTGAGGGCAGCGTGCAGGCGCTGTCGGGTGGCAACCAGGTCCTCTCCTGCGGTTTCAGAGGGGCGCGCCCTCTAGGTGACGAGGTGCACGCCAGCAGCATCCAGTGGTCGCTCCAGGGATGGGAGCTCCGCTGTCAGGAGTGACACATCCAGGCCGGATCCTTCTGCCACTCAGGCTGGACCTCCACCTCCGGGACCGGTTCCTGCATTGCAGGGTGAGTACAGGCTCGACCTGTTTTCTGATGTCCTCCTTCTCTGTCTCCCTCTCTTTGGCTAAATAAGTTGTGATGGTGAGACACTGGCACTGCGCCTTGCTGTTTATTCCGACTGCTTGTGCCAATCTTGTTTTCCAGGACCTTGTTGAAGGAGTCGCCCGTGCCTGAGATCTGTGCCTTGTTACGGAAGACTTGCAGGCCTTTTTTCAGCAGCTATAGGAGCCGTGGTGTAGTGGTACACGACTACTGCCTACCAATGCAAAGGTGCCCGGTCGAGCCCTGCTGCAAGACCCTTTTAAACTGCATTTTATGGGTCATACGACTCACTCTCTCTCTCGGCCTTGTCCATGGTGTATTTGAGTCACGGTCCTGTTTTCCGTGGATAGTCTGATGTCGGCAGCCATTGTAAACCCTTTGTGCATGCCCTTGACAGACTGTTAAAGCTAAGCAGCAGGAGCCTTGGTCATGGGCAGGATGGGAGACCTCATGGAAGACTCAATGGAAGTCTCTATGGGTTACCCAATGGGAATCTCAGTGGCGTATATTCATCCGCTCGGTCGCGAGTGCTCTGCAGTTTTTTTCTGGCTCTATGAAGGATGTCGTCTCGGGACAGTATGTTGACTGGCCTTTCCCTGCAGTAGCGCGTTCCTTTGCAGTCTGCTCTACCCTGCTGACTGTCCTTCCGCGGGGGTGGGACATGCATGTGCGCCGAGTTGTGAAACCCAGCAGTCCCTTTGGCTTCTCAGCCGTCGTCCATTCCTGTGGCTGTTTCAGGCTTGCCCTAAAGATCCGATGGATCTTGGGTGGTTTTGCTCCTCAGTCAGTCGTGGGCGTCCTGCGTGGGACCGTTGTACCGGCTGTCTCGGCCCCATGTACAGCTTGGTAGGGCTGGCGTTGCTTGCTCAGTGATGGTGGTAGTTCGCCCTCCCAGTGGGCGTTTCCAGTGGCAATTGCCTTTCCTCTCTTCCGCTGATAGCGCGCGGGGCTAGCGGATGGGTCGGCGGGCCTCTCTAGATTAGCTCAGCACGCCTTATGGCTTAATGGCGGGACAGGGGCTGCACGGGCCAAGTCCCGTTTATGTACTTTCCTTATCTGGGGGAGCGCCTGTTGACATCAGCTTGGATGTTCCCCTTGCCATGACAGCTGAACAGAAGTCGAGTTTCCCTATTGCTTTTCTTCCGTCCTCCAGGAGGGCGGTTTCCCGCAGGTCTTTTGTTCGGTAGACTCCCAAGGCGGTCCCACACAGTTGAGGTGCCTCTGGGACGTGGGACGCTCGGTTCCGTTAGTCTGGCTCCACCGGTTGGGGGCGGTTGCGTGTTTTGTCCACGCAGTAGCAGGCTGTTGTATCTCGCCTGTGGTTCCTGGATATTGTGTCTTCAGGTCTGAGAGGGCCCTTTGAGGTTTTCCTGGGCTTCCTCTCCGTCTCCTTCGCCGCAGTTGGTAATGGAGGTTCGGAATTGGTTAGTGCCTCGGGTCTGGTTGCAGGTCCTGAGGGCCAGGAGGGGCGGGGCGTTTACTCCCCGTTTATTCCCGGTCCCTATGCCTGATGGGCCTTTCCTCACGCTCTTTTCCCTTACACGCTTTATGACGGTTCTCTAGGCCATGTGGGTTTGTTCCTAGTGGTTTTTTGCCAGTTGGTTTGCAGGTGCGTAGGGCCATATGGTGTTTTTCCTGCTCCTTGGCTTTTCCTCCATGTGGCGCTCGTGTTCGACGGTCGTCTCCGGCATTCGGGTTGCAGCATTGCTGTTGGCCTCGCTAGGGCCCGGCGTCTCTTCCCCGCCGTGATGTCAGACAGGAGGGCCTTTTTTGGCGTCAACTCGATATTCTTTATGTGCCGTATCTGGCTGATTTCCTCGTTGTGACACTTCTGCTTCTCGAGGCCGAGATCGCCTGTTCTGGTCCATTTCTCTTTTGCTCCTGGTTTCTGTCAGCGGCTGTGCTTTTTTCTTTTTTGCCGGAGGACGGGATGCGGGTTGTACTCACCACGGTTTGCTTGTGGTTGGCCATCCTTGTATGTCCTTGTGCTCTGCTCTGTCCTGGTGGGGGTCCTTGACCTCTGGTATTCAGGGTGTGTTATGGGCTCGGTTCCGCACCAGATGTCTCCCGTAGGATTTCTCTGTGGTGAGGATGGTTGCAGGGGTTCTTACAGGGCCCCCTTTTTCCCTTCCTTCGGCGGTCGTTACTTCCCTTTCCTGGTGGTGTTCTCCAGGTCCCCCTCTAGGGGTGTTCTGTGGGTGGGTTCCCCATCTGCGGTGGTGGTTGCCGAGGCTCGTCCGCATTGTGGGGTGCCCCTCTGGGGTCGCTGTGTGCCTCGGGCAGTGGTCTGTCGGAGGCTGGTTCTTTTCAGGTCCGGGCACTTAAGGCGATGCTTCCGGCTTGGCTTCACTTTCTCCCACCATTGATTCCCCAGCAAGTCAGCCTCTTGCCGGTCGGGGTGCCTTGTGTGTCGTATATCGATCGTCCAGCCGGTTCAGGTTCACTGCCTCTGATGTTTTCTGCATCGCCGATTCTCCATCTGACCGCCTGTCCTCTGCTGTCCCTCACCGCCCTTCAGCTCGACGGAACGGACATCTCCGCAGCAGTTTCTCTGCGTCAGCTTCCTCTGCGTCAGGGCGAATGGACTTTGGCCGGAGGGTGTTCCGGCGGATGGTGCACCTGTGGGATCTCCTGGCGGGCGCTCTTCGCCACCTGGGCGACTCAAGTCAGGACGTTTGCCTCCCTCACTATCTGGGACCTTCCGGATGTGGTGGACTCTCTTCTGGCCTCTGGGGATTTCCTTCTCCAATATGCCTTCCCTCAGCTGTCCGGTCTTTCTATCGGTGATTAGGCCTGGTCCCTGTCGGATCCGTGCTTTCTACTGTCAACCCTGGCTCTGCTGTCTCTGGGTCCATTTCGTCGCCCTCAGGTACGCGGTTTCCAGTTGATGGCAGGGACTTCGTACGGCGGTTCTTGACTGCATGGGGGTTTTTCGTATGGTCTGGGTTCTACCTTTCTCCTGCGTCGGACGCCCTGTACTACTCCTATCTAGGTAGGGTAGGGCGTAGTTTTTTGTCTTTTTCATTGCCCCTTTTTTCTGCGGTAGTCCCCGCCCAGCCTATGCTGGCTTTTCTCCCATCAGTGTTGGGATTTATGGTTGTCTGTTGGTCCTCTCAGGGTTTGGCGTGTTGCCTTGGGTGCCTTGTAGGGGCCTCCTATTGCGGGAGATGGCTGGATTGCTCGGTTTTTTCTGCTTGTGAACGCTGTACTCCAGTTCAGATTGCAAGTGTGTCTCCTTGGGTCCTGCTCCTTGGTTCTGGTGGCGCTTTGTAGTGCTCCGTTTGCTTCTTTCGCCTCTTCTTCTCTGACCGTTCTTTCCCTTACGGCAGCCTTGTTTATGCTCTTCCCTCGGTGCGCCGGGTTGGGGGATGTTCGGGCTCTCTCCCTTGCCCTCTGTTCTTCTCGGGCTTTCCGGATGGGTTGTGCTGAATCCTGTTCCTTCTTGCCTCCCAATGGTGGTTTCTGGGTTCGCCGCGGTTGAGGGTCCTTTCGGTCCGCCTTTTCTCCTGGCCCTATTGCTCCTGCCGTACATAAGTTTCCTACGCTCGCTGTTAGTCGAGTCGTCCTCTCCTACGTTGTTGGACCCCTGGCAGGCAGGGGAAGTGTGGGGGCTCTGTTTGTCTCCTTCCAGGGTCGGATGAAGGGTTCTGGAGTCTGAGTGTACCTTGTCCTGTGGGATCGGAGAAGCTATCTGCTTGGCGTCTTGGCTACCGGTGTGCGTCCTTCGGACAGTGTTGGGCCCTTTCCGCAAGGGCAATGGCTTCTTCCTCGGCGGACCATGCTGGCTCGTCCGTGGACTTGTCATGTAAGGCGGCATCCTGGTCCTCACCTTCTTCTTTTTCTGACCACTTTCGCCTTGACCTCTCCTCTGCTTCTGAGTGGTGTATGGGAGGATTGTCCTCCACACGGTGGTCCCACCCTGAGCTTTAGATCTCTGTAAGTCTCTCTGTGGGTGCTGTCGTGGCGATGAGAAAAGACCAGATTACTTACCGGTAATCTTGTTTTATGGAGCCACGACAGCACCCACTCACTTCCCTCCCCTTGATTTCTGCACGGTTCTTTGCCCTTCTATTGGTCACGTGTGTGGGGATGTTATTTTTAATGGAATTGTCTGCTTTGTACTTTATACTAATTAGCGGTTCCTCTCGGTCTCTGTAACACAACTGAGGAGGCGAGGGGGACCGCCCCTTTTTATCTGTAGGTTTCCTGTCCCTGGGGGGGGATCCCCTCTCTCTGTGGGTGCTGTCGTGGCTCCATAAAACAAGATTACCGGTAAGTAATCTGGTCTTTCCCACATGTCTACTTTACATCAGCACAATTTTAGAAAAAAAAAAAATTTTTGTTCGGACGTTATAAGGGTTCAAAGTTCATCAACAATTTTTCATTTTTCCAGCAAAATTTACAAAGCCATTTTTTTTAGTGACCACATCACATTTGAAGTCCCTTTGAGGGGTGTACATGACAGAAAACACCCAAAAGTGACACCATTCCAAAAACTGCACCCCTCAAGCTACTCAAAACTACCTTCAAGAAGATTATTAACCCTTCAGGTGCTTCACGGGAACTAAAGCAAAGTGGAAGGAAAAAATGGTCATTTTAATTTTTCCAACAAAAATGTTCTTTTAGCCTCAATTCTTTCATTTTCACATAGGGAACAGGATAAAATGGATCCTAAAAATTGTTGGGCAATTTCTCCTGAGTACATCGATATCTCATATGTGGTCATAAACCACTCTTTGGGCGCACGGCAGGGCTCAGAAGGGAGGGAGCGCAATTTGACTTTTGGAGCTAATTTTCCATTCAAAAAGTGAAATGGCGCTCCTTCCCTTCTGAGCCCTGCCGTGCGCCCAAAGAGTGGTTTATGACCACATAAGAGATATCGATGTACTCAGGAAAATTGCCCAACAATTTTTAGGATTCATTTTATCCTGTTCCCCATGTGAAAATGAAAAAATGTAGGCTAAAAGAAAATTTTTGTAGAAAAAAAAGTACTTTTTCATTTTTACGGATGAATTTTTGAAGCACCTGGGGGTTTAAAATGCTCACCACCCATCTAGATAAGTTCCCTGGGGGGTCTTGTTTCCAAAATGGGGTCACGTGTGGGGGAGCTCCAATGTGTAGGCACACAGGGGCTCTCCAAACGCGACATGGTGTCCGCTAACAATTTGAGCTGATTTTTCAGTCAAATTGTTAGCGGACACCATGTTGCGCTTGGAGAGCCCCTGTGTGCCTAAACATTGGAGCTCCCCCACAAGTCACCCCATTTTGGAAACTAGACCCCCCCAGGGAACTTATCTAGATGGGTGGTGAGCATTTTGAATGCCCCAGTGCTTCACAAATTAATCTGTAAAAATGAAAAAAGAATTTTTATGGAAAAAAAAGTGTTTTTTTCATTTTTACGGATGAATTTGTCAAGTACCTGGGGGTTCAAAATGCTCACCACCTATCTAGATAAGTTCCCTGGGGGGTCTAGTTTCCAAAATGGGGTCACTTGTGAGGGAGCTCCAATGTTTAGGCACACAGGGGCTCTCCAAACGCGACATGGTGTCCGCTAACAATTTGACTGAAAAATTAGCTTCAATTGTTAGCGGACACCATGTCGCGTTTGGAGAGCCCCTGTGTGCCTAAACATTGGAGATCCCCCACAAGTGACCCCATTTTGGAAACTAGACCCCCCAAGGAATGCATCTAGATGCATAGTGAGCACTTTGAACCCCCAGGTGCTTCACAAATTGATCCGTAAGAAGGAAAAAGTACATTTGTTTTCACACAAATTTTCTTTTTTCAATATTACGGATCAATTTGTGAAGCACCTGGGGGTTCAAAGTGCTCACTATGCATCTAGATATGTTCCTTGGGGGCTCTAGTTTCCAAAATGGGGTCACTTGTGGGGGAGCTCCAATGTTTAGGCACACAGGGGCTCTCCATACGCAACATGGTGTCCGCTAACTATTGGAATCGTTAGTGGACACCATGTCGTGTATGGAGAGCCCCTGTGTGCCTAAACATTGGAGCTCCCGCACAAGTGACCCCATTTTGAAAACTAGACCCCCCAAGGAATGCATCTAGATGCATAGTCAACACTTTGAACCCCAAGGTGCTTCACAAATTGATTCGTAATAAGGAAAAAGTACATTTGTTTTCACACATTTTCTTTTTTCATTTTTACGGATCAATTTGTGAAGCACCTGGGGGTTCAAAGTGTTCACTATGCATCTAAATACAGCGACGCCCATTTTTATTTTTTTTCTAGGACTAATTCCAGAAAAAAAATGGCGTAGGGCTCTGCCATATTTTTGGTCCAGCCAGGTACAACTTGGCAGCTACGGACTGCCAGCAACCCCCAGCTGCCTCATTGTACCTGGCTGGCAACCAAAAATAGAGCAAAGCCCATTTTTATTTTTTTTTTCTAGGACTAATTCTAGAAAAAAATGGCGTGGGGCTCCGCCATATTTTTGGTCCAGCCAGGTACAACTAGGCAGCTGGGGGCTGGAATCCGCAGCATGGAGAGGCCCAAGCGTTCTGGGCCCCCCATGCTGCGAATTGCAGCCCGCAGCCGCCCCAGAAAATGGCGCATTCATTGAAGCGCCATTTTCTGGCGCTGTACCCATGCTCTTCCAGTTGCCCTGGTGCCGGTGGCAAACTGGGTAATAAAGGGGTTAATGCCAGCTTTTTATTGTCAGCTGGCACTAAGCCCGAGATTCATAATATAGGGCCAATGTTAGACCCGCCATTAGGAATCTCTGGTAAATAGTCAGAAAATACACACAGAGAAAAATCTTTTTATTTGAAAAAAAAAACACAAACAAAATTCGGACTCCATCTTTATTATAAAGATCCGACGTAGTCCACAACGAAGGTCCCACGACGCTCGATCGCCTCCGGCGTAGTCCACAACGAAGGTCCCACGACGCTCGGATCGCCTCTGGTCAATCCAGAGACTGCAGCAAGGGATGAAGTGTCCTCTTCCTACAGTCTCTGGGGTCAGAGTTATGGTGCACTGTATGACAATGACCTGTCATACAGTGCACCATGACTATGATCCCAGAGACTACAACAAGAGGACACCTGATCCCTTGTTGCACCCATCCATCCACCTATGCACCCATCATCCACGCACGCACACGTCTATGCACACACACATCTATGCACGCACACGTCCACACACATGTCCACACACGCACACGTCTACGCACACTCACGTCCACGCACGCTCATGTACGCTCACGTCCACGCATGCACCCCCTATCCATTCACCCACCATCAATTCATTCATTCATACATACATACATAGATACATACACATACATACATACATACATACACACACATAGATACATACACATACATACACATACATACATAGACACATACATAGACACATACACATACATACATAGATACATACACACATACATACATAGATACATACACACACATACATACATACATGCATACATACATGCATACATACACATACATACATACTTACCTCCCTCGTTCCACCGATGAGCAGGAGGAGGCCGGGAGAGGAGGCGGGGCCACAGACCGGCGGGCCGGGCAGAGAAGGAGGAGCTGCTGCAGCGGCGGCGGCAGGGCGGGCCACAGCGGCGGGTGCACCGAAGTGTGCAGCCCGCCGCAGGAGGTGAGGGGGGGGGGGGCCAGGCACAGGGCCCGGAGGTGGGGGCAGCCTGGGGGGGGGGCACTGGAGCAGGGGACCAGGCAGTGTTGCCGGCGGGCGCACGTGGGTGCAGCCCGCCGGCAGATACATTATAATAGAGGGGGGCGGGCGGAACGGGGGGGCCCCCTGGACAGTCCTGGAGCTGGAGGGGGCTGAGGAGGGGTAGGCACTTGCCGATCCGCCCCTCCAGATCTGATTGGAGAGCTCCAATCAGATCTGGAGGGGTGAATCCCTATGATTTCCTCCGATCGGCAGTTTCACTTTTACACTGCCGATCGGAGGGGGTCCTGGGCATGGGGGGGTTAATCCACCCCCTGTGGGGTCATCTACAGGTTGTCACAGAGCAGCAGCATCTGTGACACCTGAGCGACCCCACGCACAGGAGCTGCAGCAGCTCAAATCTGCCAGGACGTTGTGCAACATCCTGGGTCGTTAACAGGCAGAAACACAGGACGTTGCACAACGTCCTAGGTCGTTAAGGGGTTAAACAGTAGAGACCCAGAAGATAAACCGACATACTTTGATAAATGGGAGACTGAGTTAGGTGAAGAGCTGGCGGGTGAGGATTGGAAACGGGCCTGCCTTTATACCCATAAATTGTCGATGGCCTGTGTGGCTCAGGAGAGAAATTTTAAGATCCTCTCCCGATGGTACCAATGTCCAGTCAACCTTCATGCCGCTTTCCCCTCTACGCCCGACAGTTGTTGGAGATGTGGTGCATCCAGGGGGTCTATGATACATATTTGGTGGGAGTGTAGCAAAATAAAGCCATTTTGGAACTCAGTGCTTAACTTTTATAAGGAAGTGAGTGGACAAGAATTGGCAATGTCACCCGCTATGGCCCTGTTGTCTGTCCTTCCTGGATCGATAAAGTCCCAGAAGTCAGACATCCTCCGGTTCTGTTTGACTGCGGCCAGGGCAGTTGTGCCGAGACATTGGAAGACCTCCCACACTCCTACTTTGACCGAGTGGTTGGAGGAGATGGGGAAAATCCGCAGGATGGAGGAGCTAACGGCGGAAGTTACCGATGCCAGGGATAGATATCTAAAGGTATGGAGCTCTTGGGTCTTGTTTCTGGATTCCCCAAATTTTAGGGATATGTTTCCTAAGTAGCTGATTGGTCTGACGGCTGTGCTGAATGGGTTCCCGGGGATATCTTGGGCAGTGGCGGGGGCCCTGTGGAGAGCGTCTCCCTTTCTTTTTGTTCTAATTTCTCACTAGCCTTTATAAATACCCCCCCCCCCCTTTTTTTTTTTTTCCTTTTGTCTTTTTTCTCTTTCCTCTTTCCTACCGCCCTTCTCTCCTCCCCTTTCTATTTGTATTAACAACAGACAAGATGTTAAAATAGCCCACTCACAGTATAAATAATAGGATAATAGGAACGTGTCCAGATGCGAGTACAAATGTAAGATAACTTGGAGACATATAGAAAGACGTTCCTAATTCTGGAAATATACAATATGTTATAAACAAGCTAAAACTGATGGTTCTTATGCTGTTCGTTTTTTGCTTTTTTTTTTGCTTTTTCTGCGTATTTACTGTTAGTGATTAGCTCAGAAAGATAGGATGATGATACTATACAAACCTGTTTCAGTGCAAAAAGTCTGCTGTTTATTGAGAAAATTGGTTTCAGCACCTTACTGGCTAAAGATGCATGTCACTGATCTGTTATACAATATTGATATTAGGAGACATGTTGTCTCCAATTGTTTGTGATTGTGTGTACTTTTATGTTATCCCTTGTTCCCTTCCCCTTATTCAATAAGCTCAGATTGAACATAAACAGATTTTGCATTTTGTAAAACTCATTACCGTATATACTCGTGTATAAGCCGACCCGTGTATAAGCCGACCCCCCTACTTTTGCCCCCAAAACCTGGGAAAACCTATTGACTCGTGTATAAGCCGAGGGTGGACCCCAGCACAGGTATACAGGCAGGCCCCAGAGGTATAAATAGCAGCAGCCCCAGAGGTATATAATGCAGCAGCCCCAGAGGTATATAATGCAGCAGCCCCCAGAGGTATATAATGCAGCAGCCCCCAGAGGTATATAATGCAGCAGCCCCCAGAGGTATATAATGCAGCAGCCCCCAGAGGTATATAATGCAGCAGCCCCCAGAGGTATATAATGCAGCAGCCCCCAGAGGTATATAATGCAGCAGCCCCCAGAGGTATATAATGCAGCAGCCCCCAGAGGTATATAATGCAGCAGCCCCAGAGGTATCTACAGGCAGGCCCCAGAGGTATATAATGCAGCAGCCCCAGAGGTATATACAGGCAGGCCCCAGTGGCACTCGCGCCCCCCCCCCCACATTGTGCAGAGCCCCCCCTCCCGATGCATTATCTTACCATCCAGCCGCGTCTTCATCACCGCCGGTCCTCCCGTCCATCCTCGCGCGCTGCGTTCCCGGTCTCATGTGACCCGGTCGCAGTCGGATGACGTCATCGCGCCGGGTCACGTGAGAGCCGAACACAGCGCCCTAGGATGGACGGGAGGACGGTGATGAAGACGCGGCTGGATGGTAACATAATGCATCAGGAGGGGGGGCTCTGCACAGTGTGGGGGGGGGGGGGGCGAGTGCCACTGGGGGCCTGCTGTACACCCCACTGGGGGCCTGTAAACATCTGGGGGCTGTATGCACGGCTCCCCCTGCCGCTGTGATGGGCGGGGGGAGCCGTGCATATCTAATGAGCGGCCCCATGTGACGGGCCGCTCTGTCAGGAGCCTCCCCCCGCCTCCTCCAGCCTCCCCAGCACCCCGACACAGCCCCCACACAGCACATACTGTATAGACCCGTGTATAAGCCGAGGGGGGGACTTTTCAGCCCAATTTTTGGGCTGAAAAACTCGGCTTATACACGAGTATATATGGTACTTAAAAATCCATTCTAAGGGCATCTTCTTTACAAGCTGTTCATATATTTGTTTCTCTGATCCATTCTGTCTGAAAATAATGAAATACTACACACCAGACAGCAACCCATTTACTAACTTTTATAAGATCATTTATTTTCTGTAAGGATTCTAACAATCCTGTAGTTTTTTTTTTTTTTTTTTTTTTTCCTCTCTCTAACTCCCAGCAGCTGCTGTATCACACACCCCTCCCTTTCTGCTACTACAACTCCTCTCATGCTCATTGTCTCATCCAACTGCTCTATTCTCTCCCGATACACTGACCCTCCCTGGGTGACCATATTAGCAAGCTCTCTTTGAGGCTGTCTGTCATAGCCTGATTCCGAAGCTATATATATCTTAAACAAAGTCGCTGTTCTACTTCTACCTTTTGCTATTTCCTCTTTTCAAATTCTCTGCTTTTGTCTGTAAACCACTTCATACAATTTAAATAAATTAAATAAAACTCACTTTGGAGCTGTGCTTTTGGAGCTGAGGATAGCTTACATCTGATGTGTTTTTGGTGTATTTCTTTCTCGCATGCATCAGCTTAACATAATCTGAACAGGAGCAGGCAACTCATTAATATTATAAAATATTAATCCATGAGAATTGGCGCCCAACTTGGGGCCAACAGTAGCGAATCCCCAAACAATTTTCAGTTCTGGAGAGAAAAATAGGTATAGAGTAAGGGACTCTGTCTGATACGATATTTAGCATCGAGTAAAGACTCTTTATCTGATAGATAGCATTGAGTAAGGACTCTGCGTGGTGTAAAGGGATTTGACTCCCATAGGGGTATGTAACTTAGAGTAAGGGACTCAGTACATGGCTGGATAATTGGATAGTCTACAGAACACGGAAATCAGACAGGGACAGATAGGAAGTGTAGACGGTTGTGAAGGTCTTGTGCTCAGGTTTGTCATCTCACCAGTCTTAAGTGTTTGTTTTGTATCAATTATCTTAGTCTATATAGAGAGAGATGGATAAGTTAATGCAGTTGTGTCGTATAGGCCCTAAGCCTAATTCAGATGGCAAGTCAGATCCATGTACATTAATTGCAATTCGTGAAGGGAAAAGTCATGTTAAACAATGCAAGAAGCTTATGAAGTTATGTGGGATGGTAGAAGGAGGAAGGCTGCAACCCCTGGAGTGGAATTCAGTTTTAAAAGAGAGGAAAGGTGTTCTGGAAGATAATGGATTGTTGTCTACTGCTAGGGAAGGGAACGAGTCTCTCAAAGTTTGTATAGAGAAAATTGGGTAGAAGAGGAAAGAAAAAAGAAAGACAAAGGTTTAAGTTATAGGAGTCCCAAGGGGGGTACCAGACGAATTCAAAGCTAGAGATCGGGTAAAAGCAGGTTTTGAATCATTTATCTTACCCTTGGTGACCATAAATAAAAATGTAGACTGGATCAATTACATCTTTTATAATCAGCAGAGATTTGTCAATTACACTAGAGAAGCTCTTCAAGCTTTAGCAGACCAACTAGGCCCTACATCGATAATGGCGTTTCAAAACAGGATGGCCCTGGACATGAATGATATTAGCCGAAAAAGGAGGTGTTTGCAAAATGGTGAAATCTGCATGTTGTACGTATATTCCTGATAACACAGGTTCCACTGGGAAGGTTACAGTAGCCATAAAGAAATTGAATTCTCTACAAAAGGAATTAAAAAGGAATTCAGGTGTATAAGATCCCTGGGACCAATACTTTTCGTGGATGAAGGCATGACAGAGATGGCTGGCTCAGATAGGCGTTGTTGTTGTCGTTTTAATTATTGCAGCTATTATTGTTTGTTGTGTTCTTCCCTGTGTAAGGAAGATGATTGAGAAAGGAGTAGAAACATCAGTGCCCACTTTCCTGGCTCAAGAGGTTAGTTATTCTGTAAACAGCTAGGCCTTCTTCAGTCCTTTGCAGTCCCCCACTCCTCTGAGTTATGATAGGTAGGGCAGATACATTTGAAAATCGATGTGCAAAGTCTGTACCAAGGGGGGTTAAATGGTTAGCATTTCTCGTCTAACGGGCAGCACAAAAAGAGTTGCGAGGCACATTGGACAAATGTGATAGGCTCTAGTAGGGACAGGTTAATAAAGTATTTAGGGGGGACTGTTAAGGAGAGCCTTAAGATCAAAATACTTAATTAACCTTAAGACATAAGGGCATGGGAGAAATGATCTATAGAGTGTATTATTTTCACCTTACATAAGCTTGTTTCAGACAAAGATGGCTCCCATTTCCTGCCACATCACCACATGTTCTGAGACAAGACAAAGACTGATCAATCACAGCATGACACCTCATCTGATGTCTTCGTGGATCAATCTAACCTGGAGACCTGATGGACTAATCTACCTTGATGACCTCATGAATCCCCCCATGGACTAGCCCATGTCCCAGTTCGCTAACCAGTGCATACATTCCATTTGTCCCCATTCTTTGTGTAACTGAGCCCCTTAAAGAGCTTTGTTAAAACCCATGTGTGATCAAATAAAACTCACTTTGGAGCTGTGCCTTTGGAGCTGAGGATAGCTTACACCTGATGTGTTTTCGGTGTATTTCTTTCTCGCATGCATCAGTTTAACATAATCTGAACCAGGAGCAGGCAACTCATTAATATTATAAAATATTAATCCATGAGAGTCACATATAGTAACATACTGTACTGCCTGCATACTGAATATTGCCCAGTCTGCAATTATGATGCAGATCAACATTTTCTAACACATGCACGAGAACTGTGAAATTTTGCAATATAAGTATAAGTTTAGGGGTCGCTTACCCCGAATGACGGCACTTCATCACTCTGTACTTCACCAATTCTGATGAGGTAATGGATAAAATCCCAGGCAGCATAACTTTGCGCTTCCTTTTTCAGTTGTGATTTTCCATTACCCCTGAAGGGGAAAGTATCCACAACCACCTATAGAATTAAATGTTATTTAATAATGTGAATAGTATTGTAGAATGGTAATTTATGACCAAATAATAAATAAGTAGATAAATAGACATAAGTTTAGCTGCAGGCCAAAAACTCAATAGCCATAATCGTGAAGGTCAGGCTGAGCCAAGCGAACAAGTTAATTTCTATGGAACGTGGAATACGAACCATGCCAAAACATTGTTAACAAAGGCTTATCCCCTGGTTGAAATTTACATCCAGTCTTTATTTTTTAGTATCATGAACCACCCGCCAGGGAACAGTTGGGAGTCCCCACATACATTGTTTTGGTGCTGTGTTTCAGAACATTGTGCTTAGCATTGAAACCTGTAACTAGAACTGTACAAACCAGCTCATCTGATCTATCTGGAATATGACCACGAATATCGTCTCATTTATACAAGGCTTCGCAGATGGATGTGGGTGGCACTACAATGAAACACTTCTTCTTGGAGAATAGGTTCTGTTGTATACCACAGCAGAACTATAAACTACTATATCACTCTTGGACCCTGCAACAATAAAATGGCTAAGTTCACACCTAACTGGGGTTGCGATTGCATTTCTTTGTATTTTTGCAACGCAAAAACGCCTTAAAACACATGCAAACGCATGCGTTAACGCACCCATTGATTTCAATGGGAAACACATTGCAAATGTAAGTCAAAACGCATGTCAATTTCTGCAAACGCAGAACGCATGCGTTTTTGCAAACTCAAGCCAAAATGTGGCTGGACACGTTTTGGTCTGCATTTACAAAAATGCATGTGTTCTGCGCTTGCAGAAATTGACATGCGTTTTGACTTGCATTTGCAATGCTTTTCCTATTGAAATCAATGGGTGCATTAATGCATGCATTTGCATGCCTTCTATATGTTTTTGCAGGCAAAAACGCATTGCATGCAATCGCAGCCCAGCAGTAGATATGAAAAGAGCCAAACTGAGAATGGAGTTTGTATGTAACAATGCACTCTGTCGTTGATTACATTGGGGAAGAAAGGATCAAGGGTTTGCTCCTGCAGCTACAAATCTTGAGATTAGCAAAAAAGCATTCAGTTGGCAAAAAAGTTGTGGAAATAACTTTAGCGGATTGGTAAATAACTGATTTCAGATGGATCCATTTTTTTAACGCTGGAATCTACGTAGATTGGATCACTCAACTGATTACTATTTAGGCTGCTTTCACATCAGCGTTTTCTGCTATTTGCAGCATATCCGGCAGCTTTGCACATCTTCTGCGTAACGGCTCACTTGCAGCAAGCCCAATTCATTCCTTATGGGACTTGCGGTCATGCTAGCAGCATTTTTTTTCACCTGCCCAAGTGCTAAAACCGGAAAAACCGCAACTGCCGCACATGACCGCAAATCCCACAGGGAATGAATTGGGCTTGCCGCAAGTGAGCCGTTACACGGCAGATGTGGCAAAGCTGCCGGGAATGGGAGAAAACACTGATGTGAAAGCAGCCTTAGCCATCCATTTTTCTTTAATTTGTAAAGGATCTGTTATTTACTTACTTCTGTTTCAAATAGAAAATGAATAGCAATTGACACACCAACTCCAGGGTCTGGGAAGACTTGGGAACCGGGCATTAGTTGTTCTTCTTCACTTCTCGGTTCTTTCCACAAGGACAGGTGGGGGCTGAGACCCGGTCTCGTGACCCTGGCAGTGTCATTTTAATAAACGGGCGTAGATGATGAAGGATCATTGGGGAAAGGGGTATTCATGATGCCACCTGCAGTATGCAGCCAGGACGGCCGCCGCTACTTCAGAACCTCTGGTGACGGTGATGCGGCAGGTTGGATGGTTCCGCTCCCCGCATGTGGAGCGCGGTTCCCAGGGCAGTAGGATGAAGGAGTCCGTTTTTACCTTGGCAGATGTTCACTGGGTCATCAGTACCCCAATGTCTCATGCGGCCTCTTCTGCCGGTGGTCGCTGCTGAAGAAAGGTTTCAGCATAGCCGCCAGGTACGTCCCTTGCCGACCTCCGGTTCAGCGTTGTCTCCAGAACTGGGTTAGTGAAGTCGAGCCTCGGTTGGTGCCTCTTTCCTTCTCATTATGTGTTTTCGTCTCTGGTGGTCCCCTTGCGCTAAAAGCTCGTCTCGCTGCTCTTTACTTGGCGCCTTTGCAGCACAGAGCCCAAGTACCAACAGTCACTGGTGCTCTTGTACCCCTCCCGGGCATTGCACCCTAGTTCAGACGCCTTCCCCATGTTGTTTCAGGTGTTCGTCCACAGCTCCCATTAGAAGCCTGGGACCTCCATTTCAACAGTTCATACATGAAGCATCCACGCCGTGTTCAGTCCCTGTGTCGTCCACCAGCCCCTACGTTTCGTTCCGTACCTCAAGGGCTCCCTTCTTCCTCCACACCTCTCGGTCTTTCCCGGGGCAAGCGTGGTCGTGCTCCAGCCCGCGGGAGTCGGCACCACACCGACCCTACACTCTGGTATGTACTGGTCTGGGTAGAGTAGATATTTCTAGAAGTATAGTTATCCAAATCTAGATAGTGACAGGAACACGGATAGAACAATTATTTACCCTTTGCTAAGGTGCTTTCCCCAAGGAAAAGGGACTTTGTCCACTATGGTTTAATTTTTTCATAGGACTGTATTCCAAGCTGTAAGAGAATCACATTTAATCATTTCTCTAGATAGCTTATCATGGCTATACTATCAGGTAGGTTGTTACCTTTTGGTATAAATCAATTAGGGGATCCTCAGATCCTTTAAAAAATTGTTGGATGCCTATGAAAAAAGTGGTTTAAATAGGAGGGTTATAGATATCTTACCCAAAAAAGGCAAGGTCAATGTTACAGTATTCTATCTTTTGTAGTGTCATAATAGTATAGGGTTGAATATTTATGTGGTAGTTACAAGTATGCCCATATAGAACTAATAGTTGTATATTCCTCCCCTATGTTTCACACAAGGCCCTCATTCAGTAATGATTCATTGTCATACTTTATTTCAGCGACATTACTTTTTGCTCATGTGTCCGCAGCCACTCGGGGTCCTCCGTCCACTCTCCTCGCTGTATGCCGGGTTTGCTGAGAGCGGCGCAGCAGGGATGACATCATCACTGCACCCTGCGGTCACTTGTAGAACCTGCCGGCATACAACAAGAAGAGTGGACTGAGGACCCCAGGTGCCTGCGGACATCGGAGGATGAGATCAATGCGGAGGCAGGGGGCCTCTGTATACCGAAGGGGGGGGCCGTGTGCCAGCAGGAGGCCTCTGTATAACGATGGGGGGGCCGTATGCCAGCAGGGGGGCCTCTGTATACCGATTGGTGGGCCGTGTGCCAGCATGGGGGGGCCTCTGTATATTTATACAATTTAAATGGATAAAAACCACTGTTGCCAGATATTACATGTACAGTTGTTCGACAGATTTCCTTCTTAAATAGGATTTTAGCAAAAATATCGATCTTGGTTTTTCAAAAAATCCTTACGTGATGGAAAAAAAATGTAGGTCATTTTTGTAATCAGCACACCAAATTACATAAAAATCTGTGAAAACTTCTCTTGTATTTTTTTCATCGCAGGCCTGTGTAATCCATGATTTTTAGATATTACTGTATTATTTTATTATGTTACAGCTTAGAAGCAGGAGAGGACAGAGGAGAAAGCTTTGATAGGTCTCAATCTCAGAATGAACAGGGGTAATCATTGAATGCAGAGCAGATGACAGGCCAACAGCTCTGTCAATCATGTTAAGTATTTGCCCACCGCAGAGTCAGGAAGTACCGTAAGACAGAGCTTTTATGTCCTGACATACCTGGACATGTTCACTCAACAAACAATAGTCTGTACAAAGTCATCAAGGCAGTCGGTGTGCTACAATATTGGTGAGTGTATTTAGAGATTGAGTAAATTTATATTAATAGTTTAATGCTTTTCTTATTAAGGGCTAATAAACACAGTGCTATTCTGAGTGATCATCATTCAGAAAAGCGCCCCCCATTGATTTCAATGGGGTTAAACACATGCAGTGTTTTTGAAACACTCCGAGAGTGAGTAAATCACTGCTTGCACTACTTTTTGATCGCTGTAATAAACGCAGAATTTATCACTATTCATATATTGTATATACTCGTGTATAAGCCGAGTTTTTCAGCACAAAAAATGAACTGAAAAGTCCCCCCCATGGCTTATACACGAGTCATATACGGTACACAGCGCGCTCCCCCCCCCCCCCCACATCAGTAGTATACAGGGCCCCCCTTTGCTGCCGCACACCTGTAAAGTAATAGATCATTATACTTATCCCTGTCGCCGCCGCTCTGCACTGCACTCCTCCAGGTCTTCATTCTTCTTCCTGCTTCCTCCTCCGGCGGGCGCAGGCAATGACGTCATTGTCTGTGCGCCGGAGGAGGAAGCAGGAAGAAGAATGAAGACCTGGAGGAGTGCGGTGCAGAGCGGCGGCAACAGGGATAAGTATAATGATCTATTACTTTACAGGTGTGCGGCAGCAAGGGGGGGCCCTGTATACCACTGATGGGGGGGCTGTATACCGCTGGGGCTGCTGTATATACCACTGGGGCTGCTGTGTACCACTGGGACTGCTGTATATACCGCTGGGGCTGCTGTATATACCACTGGGGCTGCTGTATATACTGCTGGGGCTGCTGTGTACCACTGGGGCTGCTGTATATACCGCTGGGGCTGCTGTATATGCTGCTGGGGCTGCTGTATACCACTGGGGCTGCTGCATATACCGCTGGGGCTGCTGCATATACCACTGGGGCTGCTGTGTACCACTGGGGCTGCTGTATATACCGCTGGGGCTGCTGTATATACCACTGGGGCTGCTGTATATACTGCTGGGGCTGCTGTGTACCACTGGGGCTGCTGTATATACCGCTGGGGCTGCTGTATATGCTGCTGGGGCTGCTGTATACCACTGGGGCTGCTGCATATACCGCTGGGGCTGCTGCATATACCACTGGGGCTGCTGCATATACCACTGGGGCTGCTGCATATACCGCTGGGGCTGCTGTTTATACCGCTGGGGCTGCTGTATATACTGCTGGGGCCTGTATACCTCTGGGGAGGCTGCTGTAATACTGCTGGGGCTTGTATATACCACTGGAGAGGCTGCTGTATACCACCACTGGGGGTCCTGTATACCACACTGCTGGGGGCTGTATACCTGTGCTGGGGTCCACCCTCGGCTTATACACGAGTCAATAGGTTTTGGGGGCAAAGGTAGGGTGGTCGGCTTATACACGGGTCGGCTTATACACGAGTATATACGATATATATATAAAAGATGCCATCGTTTTCACTAGCGATTAAAAAAAAAAAACTTAACGCAGATGTGGTAAAAACTTGGTAGAAAAAAGCTGCCAAAACCGCAGCGTTTATCAGCAGACAGAAAAAGCTGTGTGTGCACTAGCCCTAATACTCACTTTATAGTAACACAGTTCTATCTCAAGCGTACTGTAAATCTTTACAATCCTTTTGAAAAAACTGGACACACAACAAGAAAAAAAATCTTAGGCTGGTACAAGATTAGATGTTTCATATAAATCCATAAATTCATAAAAATTTAAAAATTCCTATACATTTCATAAAAATCTAAAATTCTAAACTTTTAATTAATTTGTAATTAACTTAAGTTGTACTTCATATAGAAAAAAAATCTAAAGACGTCAGGTAAAAAAAATATTCATATTTGGATCACTTGATATGGAATGACGCAATAATCGTTAAATATTTTTAAATATGATGCCATTGCGATCCCAACTTGAATTTTTGTACAGGTGGCTAGGAGCATAGCAGACACGCGTGCATTTTTGGGAAATTTAAATTTATACTTTTTTTTTTTTTTTTTTTTTTTTTTTTTTTTTGGGAAATGCATTTTAAAATTTTGCGTTTGCATGGGTAAAATAAACAAAGATACTCTTGTGGCATATCTGGTGAAAGCCTATACAGTTCTCAGTGGAATGGTGTTTATGTAGAATCAGGGCTGTGGAGTCGGTAAGCCACAGTTCCGACTCCGACTCCTGGATTTTTATCAGGTACCGACTCCGACTCCTTCATAAATGGCCACTTTGTAACAATAAATTTACTGTTGTAAAATATTACCATCGTGCTTATTCAGTTTCTCACCATCATATAAGTAATCAGACCACTTAGAGCAAAAACTATATTTATTAGAATACAATTAGAATATAGCAAATAACTTTTATAAACTTTTCCAAACTGTAAGTAAATATGCAATAAACACTGTTATGCAGTTAATAAGAAGAAATCTATAAATTTGTCCTCAGAAAAAGTATTGCCTCTGTCAGATCCTCCTTCATGGATGCCCTCAAATCTGATCTAATTATTTTGAGAGCAGAGAACAACCTCTCTACACTAACTTGGGTTGGTGGCAAAGCAGTAACCACTCGGGCAACATCTCTGACAATGTCAGGATACAGAGGAATCGCTTGTTGCACTGTTATTTTGATGAACGGTCAAATTTCTCAATTTCTTTTAGTGCACATGAAACATTCTGCTGAAATGTACTGTGTTCTTTGATTGGGATGACTCTTCTTCTATGTGGGAACGCTTTGCACGGTCCTTGTGATCCAAATACCGTACTTTTCGAAATTAAATTCTTCATCAGTTGATGATGAGGGTGAAGATGTGGCAGGACGACCAAATTCTTCTTGTTCCTCCTGACTGTTCTGCAACCCTTTCATCCTTTCTGCTATTTCAAACAGAGCTTCTTTTCCTTTACTTAGCTGTTGATCATCTAGAAGAATCTGATGCATTGGGTCTATATAAACAGCTGCCAAAAGAATGTTATTTTGTAATAGTAGCTCCGCTCTCCGTTTCATTGATGTAGCAATGCCACTTGCAATTAACCCTCCTCTTTGGGACAGGCGAAACTTCAGGTTCTTCCACTCCTCTAAGAAAATACCTGGAGTTAAGTCCTCTGCTTGTAATTTTTTTAGTCACTGTACATGGGTGCTCTAGTAATTTTTCCAGCTCAGTCACCTGATTCCACTGACTTTCATTTAGCGTCAGTTGAGGGTTAGCCATGTCTACAAGAAAGGTTTTCAGTTCAACCAAGCGCTGAATCATTAAGTAAGTACTGCCCCATTGTGTGGCTTGATCAATAATTGCCCCTTTTCCAGCACGTCTCTTCAAAATTGAGTCAACTTTAGGGGTTCTGGCAACAGTAGCCAATTTTCTCACCTTTCCAATCAGTGCAGCAGCATGTCCTTCTTGCAGACTGTCTCTTATAGCCAGCTGTAGCGTATGCACAACACAGCGCATGTGATGAATGAAAGAACGTATTGACAGTTTCAACAAGATCATCTAAACTATCATGTTGCTGATCATCTGAAGCAACTTCAGTTTGCTCCTCAGTTACAATACTGTGTTCTTCTATTTCAAACATGTCTGTGGACCCAGAATGTTCTTCTAGCTGCTGGTCACCATCATTACACTCATTCATTAGCTTAATAGTACTTATCATATTTGAAGCATTGTCAGTTACGACAGAAAAAACTTGCTCTTTTTTAAGTTCATAGTCTTGCAGAACCTTTTCCACCAAGACCTGGAGAAACTCACTGGTGTGATGAGCTTTGGTGTCTTTTACTGCCAATGTCTTGGTAACTATTTCATTTTTGTCACAAACAAATCGGACATTGATGGCAAAATAGTTCACTCTGTGACGTGTGCAGGCATCCATTTTAAGAAACAGAAAGCGTCCCTTGAGAGTTTTAAGTTCTTCCTTTTGTTTAAAAGCTTCTTCGATTTACTAGTTTTCTAATACTCTATCTCTCCAGAGAAACACCAAGCTTGCAGGCCATTTCCCCATTCAGACACATAAAAGCTGGTCGTGAAAATAATGAAATAGGCACACTATCCTTTACAACAAGCTCTATGATCTGTTTTTTAAATGTATCTACTGTCATTGTCACAGTAACTTTGTCACTGACAAAATATCTTGCAACTGATGGCTGCAAAGTTCTCTGCTCCATTGGCTGGAAGAGCTGGGCACTGGTTCCTTGGTTTGGATGCAGTCTTTCTCTTCCACTGCTTTCAGTACTTCTGGATGAAAGCGCTGTAAATGTCTCTTTAGATTAGAAGCTCTGGTAGGAGCATTTTTATCTTTGCCTGAATATGCACTGATATTGGCTTAACAGCATCTGTTTTCGTCTGGATCATTTGTCATACACTGACAGACATAGGCTGGGGTCACATCTCCGTTTTGACCCTAGCCTACAACAATCCGGTTTAAACTTAGAACTTTTTCCAGCACCGCATAGCGTTACCGCTATGCGGTGCCGGAAAACGCAGTCCCTAGTTACCCTGTTTACCTTAACTACCTGTCACACAGGCAGCTGCTCGGAGTGCGCTTTACAGCGCCGCAAGGAAACGTTGCAGACAGCGTTTCCTGTGCGGCGCTGTAAAGCTCACTCCAAGCAGCTGCCTGTGTGACAGGTAGTTAAGGTAAACATAGGGTAACTAGGGACTGCGTTTTCCGGCACCGCATAGCGGTAACGCTATGCGGTGCTGGAAAAAGTTCTAAGTTAAAACCGGAATCCGGCAGGCTAGGGTCAAAACGGAGATGTGACCCCAGCCTTAATGTTTTCCATCTTGAGTGATGGTGAAATGTTCAAATACAGCTGATTTAATGTGATGCCTCTTTGACATTCTCAGGTTTTTAATTCTGCATTGACAATCCAAATGACAATTGTTTTTCCTAAAAAC
This sequence comes from Allobates femoralis, assembly GCA_033576535.1. NCBI lineage: Eukaryota > Metazoa > Chordata > Amphibia > Anura > Aromobatidae > Allobates > Allobates femoralis. The sequence goes on from JARQOC010000007.1 coordinate 146,971,662, forward strand.
AATTGTACAAAATTATTGCCAGGTCGTACAACTGATATAGTGGTCAGTAATACTGTTATTATTCCTCATGTACTCACAGTTAACTGATGCAAAGTTTGTTGAAAGGACAATACTTCTGATGGTGGGTTTACACACACCAATTTCTGTGTCCAATATCTGAACAGATCTCTGGTTGCAGTGAAATCATGGACACATAGTTCCATTTTGTGGCTGTGTACAAAATGGAGCAATGTGTCCATGATTTCACTGCAACCAGAGATCTGTTCAGATATTGGACACAGAAATTGGTGTGTGTAAACCCACCATTACAGTCTTCCTCTTTTGAGTAGCAGGCAGCTGTGAGATGCTTGGGAGATGAACACCTAGTATGATCTAGTCTAGAGGAGGAGCTTTACTACTAAGAATTTGCAACACATTTTCACTTTCAGTTTCATACATTGTAAGTAGGGGGGTTGGGGCAGCATGAGGTTAACCAAGTATAAGATTAGAAGGGCAGTGGACAACAGTGACACACAAGAAGTAAGAAATGTCTCTATCTCCAGCAGAACTGCTTATCACTGTTGTTCATAGTTTGATAGAACATATATATTTAAGTAACATTTATAAAATTCATATAAAAGTTCAATTATGAAATACTAATACATTTTTTTTAAAGCTGGAGTCGAAGTCGGTACATTTCTTCCGACTCCAGCCAAAACTAACTCCGACTCCACGACTTCGACTCCATAGCCCTGTGAACAATTGTGTTAATTTTGTTTCTCCCATCTTATTTCTAGCCTAAGTTATGAGGAGAAATGTAAAGGCAGGCAACACCGAAATTCACACTTTTTCCAAACTTTGAAAATCAATTAAAAATAAAATTCTAGAATTTTTTTTTTTTCTTCACATTTTGCATTGTCTGACATGCTATTATCAAATAACAAAATATCAAAAGAATTCAAAAATATAGTGGTAATAATCATTGGTTCTCTTGATATGGAATGACCCGGCTCTCTTCTGCCATGAGCATTTTCTGTCCTTTCATCAAGACAAGGTGGTTCTGCGCCCAGTTCCAACCTTCCTCCCTAAGGTGACTTCTCCTTTTCACCTTAATGAGGATTCTTCCGTCTTTCTGTCCAGCCCCAGTGCATCGAGTGAAGAAGGCACTGCATACCCTTGACTTGGTGAGGGCCCTCCGATACTACGTTTACAGGACGGCTTCCTTCAGAAAGTCGGACAGCCTGTTTGTCCTTCCTGAAGGCGGGCCATTTCATGTCAAGTGAACCAATGATTATTACCTCTATATTTTTCATTCTTTTGAGATTTGGTTATTTGATAATGGCCTGTCAGACACTGCAAAATGTGAAGAGAAAAATAAAAAAAATTATTTTTTTTTTTTCTTTAAATGATTTTCAAAGTTTGAAAAAAGTGTGAATTTCGATGTTGGCTAGAAATAAGATGGAGAAACAAAATAAACACCATTCTACTCAGAACTGTACTGGCTTTCACTAGATATGTCACAAGAGTATCTTTGTTAATGTTTTACCCATGCAAACGCAAAATTTTAAAACGCATTTCCGAAAAATCGGCATAATTTAAATATTTCAAAAACTGCACATGTCTGCTATGCTCTTAGCCACATCTGTACCAAATTTCAAGTTGGGATCGCGATGGGATCATATTTTAAAATATTTTACTATTAATGGCGTCAATGGGTCATTCCATATCAAGTGATCTAAATATTATTTTTTTTTTACCTGATGTCTTTAGATTTTTTTCTTTTTTTTTTTTTCTATATGAAGTACAACTTTTAGTTAATTGCAAATAACTTTTGAAGCGTGATCACCGAACAATAAAGTGTTTCATGGCAAATAGCCAACAGGGTCGCAAGAAGAGTGTTGGGCAAAAAAGGCGCAAAATAACTGCCCATGAATTGAAAATCAAGCGGGAAGCTGCCAACCTGGTGAAAATAAACAAGTGAGATGGGAATATATTTGTTTTTTATTAGGTTGCCTAATTCTGCACTGTAATAGTTAACTGCACAAACAGATATCCTCCTAAAATAGCCAAATCTAAAAAAAAAAAACACTCCAACTTCCAAAAATATTAAGCTTTGATATTTGAGTCTTCTGGGTTGATTGAGAACATAGCTGTTGATCAATAATAAAAATAATCCTCTTCAATACAACTTGCCTAATTATTCTGCACACAGTGTACAAAAAGGAGTGGCAGTTTAGATGACAAGGTACAATTAGGGCCACTTTACACACACCAACTTATCGGTTGCAGTGAAATCATGGACACATTGCTCCATTTTGTGACTGTGTACAAGGGAACAATGTGTCCATGATTTCACTGCAACCAGCAAGTTGTCAGAAGTTGGACAGATAGATTGGTGTGTGTAAAGTGGCCTTAACAGGCTAAAGGGCCACAATTAGTCCAAAACAAAATGATTCATGTTTTTTTAGTTAAAAAAAATTAAGGAACAATACAACAAACAGTACTTATTAAGGTACCTTCACACACAGCAATTTTGCTAGGCAATTTCACTGGCAATTTGCTGGTTGCAGTGAAATCATGGACACATTGTTCCATTTGTACAGAGCAACAAAATAGAACAACGTGTCCATGATTTCACTACAACCAGCAAATTGCCAGTGAAATTGCCTACCAAAATTGCTGTGTGTGAAGGCACCTTTACAGTACATGACTGGCCACAAAAACATTTCATTACAAAATAAACCTACCTGAAGGTCAATATTAGTTGCTCCTCTGCTGTAATAGCCTTGCACATCTGGGTGTCCTGGTAGGTGATGCCAGGACGCAACAAGTCCAATAGCTGATTAAATGACGCTATGCTCATCCTCGTATAGGCAAAGAACTTTTCTGGATGGCTGCGTAGCTACCCATATAGCCTATGAAAGTGGCCACGAGTCGGCCGCTGCAGGAGGAGCGGATGAACCCCCATGCGGCGCTTCCTCCTCGGATCACAGAAAATGGGGTATGGAGTGCCATAAAGCCGGGATATCACCCAATGAAACAAGACATGCTCAGTGGTGTTGAGGGTCAGGTTCCTCTCCATTCTGTGGCCAGGTGCCCACATACACAATGCAGCTACCACAATGGGAGATAAGGTGACAAGATTGCACACAGGTGTCCATGGGATACAGAGTCAGGAGAGCCGTGATTGGCACAAATCAACTCTGTCACAACACGCATTGCAAGCAATTTGATGCATAATTATTACCCAAACTCGCACGCGTGGCCGCGGATTGCTAACGGATCGCAGTCAGATTACACTAGAACAGCTCTTAGATGTCTTGCCATAAAATGTTGCACACTCGCATCACAGTCGGATGCAAAATAGAGCAAAAAACGGATGACACTCGTCCAACTCTCGGATCCGTGAATTGGAGCGTTTTTTCACTCGTCAGTATGTCCGTACCCAAAGACTCATGGGACTGCTGTCTTCTCCCAAAGAATTGCATCTTTAACTCGGACAGGCTTCTTGTTTCAAATGTCACTCTTAACTAGTCTAGAACCTTTTCATCAGTTTCTTTTACATTAAAGGGATCCTGTCACCCCCAAAACACCTGTAAAGCTATTAAAAGCTGTCCCTAGAGCATAGTAACACTTACCCTACACTCCTTTTAGCTCCTAAAAGCACCAAGTGAAATTGAAGATAAATGTTATTACAGTACCTCATTAGGGATGATAATGAGTGACTATGGTATTCATAGTCACCCTGGCAGGCTGTCCCCCTTCATGATATCACGCCTCCATAGGCGTGATCTTCTAATCACATTAAAATGCGCGCCTCCCCGCTCTGTCCTGTGTCAGCCTGGGCTGCAGTGTGCGGCTGGGTGACGCGAATCGCGTCATTTCCGGCGCCGGGTGACGTAGTACACCCGCGCCGCTCTGTTAGTTTCAAAACGCGCACTGCGCATGCGCAGTGCGGGTCTTGAAGCCAACAGCGGCGCGGGTGTACTACGTCACCCGGCGCCGGAAATGACGTGATTTGCGTCACCCAGCCGCACACTGCAGCGGTCCGGCTGCCATAGGACACAGCAGGGAGGCGCGCATTTTAATCTGATTAGAAGATCACGCCTATGGAGGCGTGATATCATGAAGGGGGACAGCCTGCCAGGGTGACTATGAATACCATAGTCACTCATTATCATCCCTAGTGAGGTACTGTAATAACATTTATCTTCAATTTCACTTGGTGCTTTTAGGAGCTAAAAGGAGTGTAGGGTAAGTGTTACTATGCTCTAGGGACAGCTTTTAATAGCTTTAGAGGTGTTTTGGAGGTGACAGGATCCCTTTAAGAGGTCAAGATTTAACTTCTGTTAGTGCACCGCCCCATAGCTGACCAATCTGTATCTCCACTTTTTGTTCAGCACTCACTGGGTACAGTCTGAACTTTCTGGCTATAGTGCGCCTCTCCCCTCTTTGTTGGAGTGCAGTGGAGAAAATTTCAGCTTAGGAGGAAAGCATGTTACTTTCTCTAATGAAGCAGCCATTGGTATGTGTACAATCTCTGAGTGCGACTTCAGCTGTGGTGCAGTACAAAGTCTTTAAAGCAGTAAATGCAGGCATTTTCTGAGGTAACTTTTCTCATCAATTCCATACATTTGAACAACACATTTTAACTCTCCCTTCAGTACATTATAAGGCACAAAGGTAACATCCGTGTACTTGCCACCATGGAGTCTTTTACCATTGTCTCGACTGTGGCTTTTTCCAGGGCAGCCGATCATCTCCACATTCGGGAAGTCTTTGTGTGCTGCCTGTGTACAAGGGCGCAGCCTCTCACTGCTGCCGGTTGCCGTCTCCCTCGTTGGTGCTGCTACTATCGCTGCTCCCCGCAACGGAGTCTGTGTTGCTGCATCTCGGATTTGCTGTGCAGATGGGGTGGTAACACTGGGGCTTGGCTCCCTGATGGGTATGGGTGTTGGCTGGGGCTGCCTAGGCCTTACTATGGATATGGCCACTAGCTGCAACACCATGGGCTCTGTTGATCTTGAGGGTGGTGTTTCCGCCTTCACGATTTTAACATCTAGGGCATACCACCCCCACTCACCCTGGCGTCGGGTGAAGGTCACACGGTCCCCAGTGTCTAAGTCCCGCCCGGGGTGACAATCTGGCAGGTGGGACTCCACATCCCCCCGGGTCACAAAAAGGTCTTTGGCCACTCCATGCTCTTTGAGGAACCCCAAGCCTCTCTCGAGGTCAAAACAGATCACGGTACCCGCACGTATCATCCCTCTATTTACAGGCCCAGGACTTAAGGACCCTCCCTTTTGCTTGCAGGTTCTGGTCCTCCAAGGCCCTCTATTGGGCCTGACGCTCCTGCTGGTGGCAGTAGTCCCTCCAGCTGATCGCTTCCATGTATGCTTCCCCTTCACTAGTCTCTCCCGGGGAAGTATCGGTACCTGCTACTTCTTCGGTGCCTTCATCTTCCTCCAGGGCTGCAGGGGTCATCCTCTCCAGCAGGTCGTTTTTTCCACGACTCTATTGCCTCCACCTGGGCCCTTCTCGACTGCTGGCCCCGGTGATCTATAGCTCCTTGCAGGAAACCCGAGTCCAGGAGTGGCAGCTGCTCTAGGCCTCCCTCATGTCCGCACGCTCAACCCCATGCACCGAGGCCATTCAGTCGCCTTCCTCTATGGCGCTCTCTGGGTACCTTGCTGCCATTCTGTTCTCAGGTCGATCTCGCACTGAGTTTCCTGCCCTTCTCCTTGGGCTGTTCCTTCTCACGTTGTCAGCCCCACCTTAGGGTGGGTCTCTCTGGCCGACGGACAAGTGCTGCTGCATTGGACTTCCTTTTGTGGGCGGGTACGACTTCGCAACCCGGCCCACGAAGGGAGGCCGCACCACTCCCTTCTCGTTACACATGACGCCTGTTGTTTCTAGTCGAGCACTGTGTTTCTAAACAAGGTCTTTCGATGCATGTGACCCATTTTACTGTGCCAGTGAACCATGTTTGTGACAACAAGTTGACGCGCTCTTTGGGGCCTTGGAGTACTCTGTACCGGGTTGGTCGGTGCTGTTTCACTTGGGGGATGTCACGGTGATGTGACCCGGTCCGTAGCCCTTGTGCGGTCAATAAAAAGGGGGAATTCTTGTTTCTTTTGGGGAATATGGACTTTGGGATAATTGTTCTTGTGACGCCACCCGTGGGTTGCGACTATAGATACCCGCTGCTGTTACACAGTTCCTCTGGGGCTGTTGGCAATGCAGCCATGTTGGAAAGCTCTTCACGGGTAGTGCTAACCCCAGGGCAGAAGATGCTACAGTTAAGCCCCGTCACACATAACGAGATTGTTGTAACGTCACAGGTTTTGTGACGTAACAGCGATCTCCCTAATGATCTCGCTAAGTGTGACACTTAGCAGCGATCAGGCCCCTGCTGTGAGATCGCTGATCGTTACAAAATTCTCTGGGTCATTTTTAGGTCGTTGGTCTCCCGCTGGTCAGCACGCATCGCTGCATGTGACAGCGAGAGACCAAAGATCAGCGATCTCACAGGCTGGTAACCATGGTAAACACCGGATATCTAGGCAGCGCGCGCTGCCTAGATACCCGGTGTTTATCATAGTTACCAGCGTCCTCCCTGCTTAGTGCAGCCTGTAAGCAGGAAGGACGCTGGTAACTATGATGAACACCGGGTATCTAGGCATAGCGCGCTGCCTAGATACCCACAGTTTATCATAGTTACCAGTGTCCTCCCACTTCCAGCGATGTGGAGGTGGCTGCCTGGTCGCATCTGCCTGTTTGACAGCTCCCCAGCGACCAGGTAATTACGTACCAACAATCCCTACAGGATCGTTATGGCTGTCTGGATCGCTGGAGCGTCGTTGTGTGTGAGCTTTAGTGAGTTGGTTATGATGTTACAACGCAGGGCTGATTACGCGGTGATTAACTTGACAGACACATCGGGGTGCAATCTTAATGTTTACTCACACTCTCTCAGTTTCAGGTTACAACGGACTTCTCAGTTGCAACAGCCCGCAGAGCGCTGAGCCCTTGGAGGAAGGAATCCAGATGACTCTCGAGCAGCTTGGTGACACTGAACTGGGACCCCCTTCTGTTGTCCTCTCCACGTTGACTCACTGCGCTGACATACGCCCTCCTGCCCTGCGCCTCGCACACAAAGCCCTGTGCCAGTGGCCGTGGGCCTTGTCGGGCAACTTCTCAGTCCCCTTGACCCTATGTGGCCATCTTTTCAGCGTATATGTGTGATTTTGGCTGCGACACATGAAGATACCGCAGCCTCTGGGTTGCCAGCTGAGCCTGGTCATCTCCACTAGTCTGGGGCCAGTCCCCTACTGCGGCCTGGTCCTTCCACACAGTCACCGTCGGTGTGGACGTGGGGCTCACGGGTGGACTGTTCACTACCCATATCCCTGGGAACCCTTCTGTCCTCTGAAGTCCCTCTTTCTGGCTTCTCTGTCTCCTCTTGGTCTTTCTATGGTCTTTGGGATGAACTCCCACAGTCTCCAGTCCACAGGACGTTTCTCTCTAGCTCTTGTCCTTCTCTAACAGACTCGATCGTCCTTACAGGCTCCTGATGTTCTTGCCAGCCACCCACCAACTGCCTTCTAGATGGTTCTACTGGTCTAGTTATACTGTCTGTCACGTGTGCGTGGTTCTACTCTGCCTTCACTCTATCTAGGATGCTCCCATAAACTCTGCTCTCCACCCAGGCCTTCTACCTTGGTTCCCCCTTCCAGTCAGGATCAGGGACTGTGCTCTCCCTTAGGAGCAATCTCGTCCTAACCCTGGCCTGGAGTGGTGTACACTGTGTTCCAAATTATTATGCAAATTGGTTTTAAGAGTCATAAGGTTTTATATTTTTTCAATGAAACCCATTGATGGTATTTGGCCTCAGGGTTCCTTGGATCATTGAAATCAATCTCAGATATCTGTGATAATTAGTTTGGCAGATGAGCCCAATAAAAGGAAAACTTGGTGTTTTTATATGCAGGCCACAGTTTTCAAGTAACATGGGACAGAAAAAGGATGTCTCTGCTGCCGAAAAGCAACAAATAATGCAATGCCTTGGACAAGGGATGAAAACATTTGATTTTGCACGAAAACTTAAGCGTAATCATCGTATTGTGAAGAGATTTGTGGCTGATTCTGAGCACAGATGTGTTCGTGCAGATAAAGGCAGAATGAGGAAGGTTTCTGCCAGGCAAGTTCATCAGATTAAGAGAGCAGCTGCTAAAAAGGCCTTACAAACCAACAAATAGATATTTGAAGCTGCTGGTGCCTCTGGAGTCCCTCGAACCTCAAGGTGTAGGATCCTTCAAAGGCTTGCTGTGGTGCATAAACCTACTATCCGGGCACCCATAAACAGTGCTCACAAGCAGAAACAGTTGCAATGGGTCCAGATATACATGAAGACTAATTTTCAAACAGTCTTGTTTACTGATGAGTGCCGAGCAACCCTGGATGGTCCAAATGAATAGAGTAGTGGATGGTTGGTGGATGCCACCATGTCCCAACAACGCTGCGACGTCAGCAAGGAGGTGGAGGAGTCATGCTTTGGGCTGGAATCATTGGGAAACAGCTGGTAGGCCCCTTTAAGGTTCCTGAAGGTGTGAAAATGACCTCTGCAATGTATATAGAGTTTCCAACTGAGAACTTTCTGCCATGGTACAAAAAGCAAACACATGCCTTTAAGAGCAAAATCATCCTCATGCATGTCAATGCACTATCTCATGCTACAATGAATACCTCTGTGCTATTGGCTGCTATGGGCATAAAAGGAGATAAACTCATGGTGTGGCCACCATCTTCCCCTGACCTCAACCCTATAGGGAACCTTAGGAGTATAATCAAGCAAAAGATCTATGAGGGTGGGAGGCAGTTCACATCAAAACGGCAGCTCTGGGAGGCTATTCTGACATCATCCAAAGAAATACAAACAGAAACTCTCCAGAAACTCGCAATATCAATGGATGCAAGAATTATGAAGGTGATATCTAAGTAGGGTTCCTATGTTACCATGTAACTTGGCCTGTTAGGATGTTTTATTTCAGTGAATGTGACCTGTTAATGCTGCAAATTCAACAAATGAGCATTTTCAGTTCTTTCAAACATATCAAATGTTTACAAACTATACTGTGCGTAATAATTTAGAACAGTGCTTTTAGAGTTTTTTTTTTAATTTTGAAAATTATACTGTTATCATAGGGAGATTTCTTCAATAAAATTTGATTTATACTCTAACGGGTGATGACTTTTATTACACTGACTGTCATTTGTACCAAACATTTAGAAAAATCAGAGAAAAATAACATTTGCATAATAATTTGGAACAGTGTAGTGCTGGCCCTGGGTGTGTTGATGCCGGTCAGTGTCCCCTCCTTCTCGAATAATGTTTTCTACCATTGTGATTTGTAACATTTATTCATATTTGCTTCTAACCAGAATCTAGAGAGTGGACGTGCCACTGAGGTATTTTTTTGACAGTTTTTTCTTGTTGTTTGCACATTGAACCATATGGAGTCAACCTCAGCCCGATGTTCAAAAGCAGCTGAGAATTGTTATTCGGAAACTGAATATAGTGTTACCTAATTCGGTGAGTATTGACCCATCCCTCCTCAACACTTGGCGTGCCTCATCCTGCAGTTACGTTCTCTGTGCTTTACAGACATTACCATTACTGTCCCCATTGTGGCTCAAAATCTAAATTCTCTATCCTATCAGTCTTTGGAGTGAGCGAGTTAACCAGAGAACCCAAAGGAAACCCATGCAAACACGGGGAGAACATACAAACTGCTGCAGGGTTACAGTGCTAACTACAAAGCCACCATGCTGCCATAACACCCGCACCCAACATTGTGATGTACATGACATGTCAGGATTGGGTTAATAAAAATTCTGAACTACAGTCATAGGGTTATCAAAAGTTAATCATCTGTACATTTTCAGCCCGAGGATCCCAGCCATCCAGGGTCGCTTACCCTGGGAAAGGTGGAACATTTTGAGCCTTCTCAGGAGCAGAATGTTTCTGACGTGGTGTCCTGGTTGGTCCCCACCACAGGAAAACTGGAATCCATGGACTAGTAGCAATATTGATGAAGAGGTGAGGTTGCTATTCTGACTTAGATTGCAAGTTATTATTCAGTTAATAGCCCTGAATTGTTTTGTTTGTTACACTTTCAATTGTCTTATTAGGCAACTCGAGAACAGTTAAGTGTAGACCTGAAGAATGAGTTCCAGAACCAATTGGAACAACATTACATCTTGCAGCTGGTGAGTAAGGGGCTACATACATCATAGGTGTCAATGGTTCAGCCAGAAGAGACCTCTCCTGATTCCTCCATGCTCAGGAGCACCTGCTCTGCCCAGCACTCCTGGATTCTCCATGAGAGGGCCACTGGCAAACTCATCTGATGGAGGGACACTGGCCGACTCCTCTGGCAGAGGGATGCCGACTTCTCTGGTGAAGGGCCGTTGGCAGACTCTTCTGGCGAAGGGCCACTGGCAGACTCCTCTGGCAGAGGGGTGCTGGCCGACTCCTCTGGCTGAGAGCCACTGGCAGACTCCTCTGGAGGGCTGCTGGCTGACAGCTCTGGTGGAGGGTTGCTGGCAGACTCCTTTGGCAAAGGACCGCTGCCAGACTCCACAGCCAGTGCTTATATCGCCAAAATAAATGACTTAGTAGTCCAACTTGGACATGCAAGATCCATATCTCCCCCCGATATCTGCAACTGAGGTGCATGTCAATATTATGTATAATTTTACTTAGTTTTGATGTCCAATTTGTAATCCCACAGATTCATCAAGAGCATAAAAGGTTGCATATCAAGAAATTTGAGGGTGTCATCATGGATGCTGTACATGACAAGTCTGTACTCATAATCCATGGAACCACCAGCTGTGATAAAACCACTCAAGTGCCGCAGTACATTCTGGATGATTTTATTCAGAGTGACACAGCAGCCCAGTGTAACATTGAGGTGACTCAGGTAGGACTATAAGAAGATTCGAATATTCATGTAATATATTAGTATTGGCTGGAAATTCACTGTCGTTCTTAGCCTCGTAGAATCAGTGCCGTGTCTATGGCCAAGCATGTCGCTTACGAGAGACAACAGGAGGTTGGGAAAAGTTCTGGATACAGTGTACATTTCGAGTCTGTGCTGCCTCATTCTCATGTCAGTATCCTGTTCTGCACAGTTTATTTTAAAACAGTTTTCCAAGTTGCGCACTCTGTGGGAATTGCATACCACAATGAGTGCCGAAAACGAAGACTGAGCAAGAGACATCGCCGATTTTGGGTGCACCGAATAACATCACAGCGAATGACTCGTGGTTTCTTCTGCACTTTGCATAAATAACTGCGGAACCACCCTGAAAACTTACGGGACTACCTTAGGATGACTGCTGAAAGTTTTGATGAACTTGGGCGAATACGAGGATTTATAACCAAAGAAGATACCCCTTTCCGGTGGGTGATTTCTGCAGACAAGTGGCTAATGCTGGCATTATTATAAAAATGCTGAAAGCCGAATCCTCTGGAGAAGGGCCGTTGGCAGACTCCTCTGGTGGAGGGCCAATGGTAAACTCCTCTGGCAGAGGGGTGCTGGCCGACTCCTCTGGCTGAGAGCCGCTGGCAGACTCCTCTAGAAGAGGGTTGCTGGCTGACACCTCTGGTGGAGGGTCTCTGGCAGACTCCTCTGGCTGAGGGTTGCTGGCAGACTCCTTTAGCAAAGGACCGCTGCCAGACTCCACAGCCAGTGGTCATATCGCCAAAAAAAATGACTTAGTAGTCCAAACTCGGACATGCAGGATCCATATTTCCCCCCCCCGATATCTGCTATTGAGGTGCATGTCAATATTATGTATAATTTTACTTAGTTTTGATGTCCAATTTGTAATCCCGCAGATTCTTCAAGAGCGTAAAAAGTTGCATATCAAGAAATTTGAGGGTGTCATCATGGATGCTGTACATATCAATTCTGTACTCATAATCCATGGAACCACCAGCTGTGGTAAAACCACTCAAGTGCCGCAGTACATTCTGGATGATTTTATTCAGAGTGTCAGATCAGCCCAGTGTAACATTGTGGTGACTCAGGTAAGACTATAAGCAGATTCGATCATTCATGTAATATATTAGTAATGGCTGGAAATTCACTGTCGTTCTTAGCCCCGTAGAATCAGTGCCGTGCTATGGCCAAGCGTGTCACTTATGAGAGCGGACAGGAGGTTGGGAAAAGTTGTGGATACAGTGTACAATTCGAGTCTGTGCTGCCTCGTCCTCATGTCAGTATCCTATTCTGCACAGTTAATGAGTAGCTGTTTTGTTTTGTAGCTGAATTTGCACTTTTCACAATTTATAATATGTACATGTTGATTTTCTTTTTCCTATTTGATAGGTATGTTTTTACGTAAACTCGAGGCTGGAATCCGTTGCATTAGCCACGTGATAATGAATGACATGCATGGACATGATGGTAATGTGAGTATCTCTTGTAAGATAGTAGCAGGTTGCTGTATATTGAGGATCAGATCACTTTCTTTTCTCTATTTAGGGGCCTTTCCCATCAACGTTTTTGGCCGGATCAGGATTTGCGGTATTAATCAATAATATCGCAATTGTACCACATTCGGCATTTGCGGTAAATTCCGCATGTATCCGCAAGTGACAGATCCGGCACAAATGCAGTAAAATCCACAGTGGTGAATTGCGGTAAATGAAGTTCATACCACATTTGTAGTCCCCGCCCACAGGTATATAAAGTTTTCTATTGTGTCCACCCCTCATTTTCCCTGTATTTTACGTGGCTACTGCTTGGATATTTCATCATTCCTGGTTTCAACAGCCTATTTTCCCTGGATTTTTAACATAATTTTTCCCTGGATTTGACCATTTTGTGCCTGGTTTTGGACAATTTTTTTGGTTTTGCATTGGATTTTTTTTCCTGGATTTTCTGTATTCCCTGGATGTTCCTCGAAATTTTTCCAGTATTTTTCTTCAAAATGGCAATGTCAAACCATGAATTGGATTTTTATTTTAAAACCGTTTTCCAAATTCTCTGTGAGAATTGCATACCACAATGAGCACCGAAGACTGAGCAAGAGACGTCTCCGATTTTGGGTGCACCCAATACCATCACAGCGAATAACTCAGTGTGTTCTGCACTTTGTATAAAGAACTGTGGAACCACCCTGAAAAATTCCGGGACTACCTTAGCATGACTGCTGAAAGTTTTGATGTACTTCTTGGGCAAATACGAGGATTTATTACCAAAGAAGATACCCCTTTCCGGCGAGTGATTTCTACAGACGAGCGGCTAATGCTGGCATTATAGTAAAAATGCTGATGGCCGAATCCTCTGGAGAAGGGCCGTTGGCAGACTCCTCTGGTGGAGGGCCAATGGCAGACTCCTCTAGCAGAGGGGTGCTGGCCGACTCCTCTAGCTGAGAGCCCCTTGATGAAGGAATATCCGAAATGCGCATTGGGCTGACGCTTGGATGATAAACCAGCTTGTACCTGATTATTCAGTCCTGTTTATCATCCGAGCGTCAGCCCAATTTGCATTTTGGATATTCCTTCATCAAGGGGCATGCGCAAGACACATGAGTGCCTTCTTGCTGCACTACCTGAAACATGATCCTCGGATTGTTAGAATCCGAAGTAATACTGACTACTGGGTTGCCAAACTCTTAGATCCCCGGTAAAAGAGTAAATTTGGCCAAATGATTCCTGCCCTGGAAAGGGATTCACGCATGCAGGATTATCAACAGAAACTTTTACTTAATCTTAGATCTGCTTTTCCCCAAAACACCAGTGGAGCACATAGTGAATATCGCAGTTCTAACTTTCCAACCCTGGGAACTTCGAGTTGTCATCATTACTCAAACGTTAACAGTAACAGTCTGTCTAGTAACAGCAATTTTGTGGAATCATTTCACCAATTTTTTACACCATCCTTTGCAATGCCAGAAGAGAGAACAAGTATGACACATAGTGAACACCTAGAGAGGATGGTACAAGAGTTATCTACAGCTCAATATCGATGCCATGACTGGGTAACTAGACCCTTGTTCATTTTGGGCTTCCAAACTGGAAAAATGGCATGAGCTTGCCACTCATGCCTTGGAAATTTTGGCGTGCCCCGCAGCCAACCTTCTCTCTGAACATGTCTTCAGCGCTGCTGGTAGTGTGCTGACGGATGAGTGCACGCGTCTGTCCAATGACAGTATAGACAGACTAACGTTTATCAAAATGAACTAGTCATGGATCCGCAAGGACTTTGCCACCCCTGTGTCAGCCTGGGGAGACTGAACGATTGTGTACTTTACAATGTGCTGCATTAAACTCCACATTTCCATATTTCTACTCTGGGACAATTGATGCCACTTAAGTGGTGGCTGTTCCTAATTTTATAAATAAAAAAAATGGAGATTGTTGGTCTCCTTGCTGTTTGTTGCTTGACTTGAGTAGGGCCCTCTGAGCTCAATACCTATCCTTGACACCCCTTCCTCTTATTCCACCTTTTTGTCCATCGAACCAGTGATGAACAAATTAGCTGTATTCACATACACCATTTTTGGGTGCTTAAAAGCATTGTTTGGTCAATCTCCCCTGTCCACTAGGCCTAATCAAGTCACTTACCTACCTCTACATTATTTCCCGTAGTAATCCACAAAAGTAATGGTGGTCCCACCTGTGTGTGGCGGGGCATATCATTGATGGGAACGCTTGCATGAGCTTTGACTTTATCTGCCCTACTAGGCCCAAACAGGTCTCTGACCTACCTCTCCATTATTTCCTGTAGTACTCCACAAAACTAATGGTGGTCCCACGTGTGTGACGGACCATATCATTGATGGGAACGCTTGCATGAGCTTTAACTTTATCCGGCCTACTAGGCCCAAACAGGTCTCTGACCTACCTGTACATTATTACTCCACAAAACTAATGGTGGTCCCACCTGTGTCGCGGGGCATATCATTGATGGGAACTCTTGCAAGAGCTTTGAATTTATGTGGCCCTCTAGGCCCAAATGGGTCTCTGACCTACCTCTCCATTAATTCATGTAGTACTCCACAAAACTAATGGTGGTCCCACCTGTGCATAGCAGGTCATATCATTAGTGGGAACGCTTGCATGAGCTTTGAATTTATCTGGCCCACTAGACCCAAACAGGTCACTTATCTCCCTCTCATTTCCTGTAGTAATCCACAAAACTAATAGTGGTCCCATCAGTGTGTGGCAGAGTATATCATTGATGGGAGTGCTTGCATGAGCTTTGAATTTATCTGGCCCACTAGATCCAAGCAGGTCACTTACCAACCTCTCATTTCCTGTAGTAATCCACAAAACAGATACTGGTCCCACCTGTGTGTGGCGTGGGCATAACTTTGATGGGAGCACTTGCACGAGCTTTGAGTTTATCCAGGCTACTAGGCCCAAACAGGTCTCTGACCTCCCCATTATTTCCTGTAATATTCCACGAAACTGATGGTGGTCCCACCTGTGTGTGGCGGGGCCTAACATTGACGGGAGCGCTTGCAAGAGCTTCAAGGGGATCTGGCCCACTAGGCCTATTCAGGTCACTGACCTACCTCTCTAGTTTTTACTGTAATACTCCACAAAACATACAGTTGCTGAGCAATGTTTAACCTTGAAAAGCTAGGCCACGTCCTGTTCCAGACCCTGTGCCATGCATGAAGGCTGGGCCATTCAGCAATTTTTGGTCTGGGACAATTGATGCTATTTTGCTGTAGGTGTAACCCTTTGAAAAGAGTGAGGATTCTTGTTGGAGTCCCCTAGTTATGTTTTACATGATTTAAGAAGGGTGTGACATGCCCGTACCTGTGTCTTATCCTCCTTTTACTCTTCCACCTCTTTATACTTAATGTAGAAAACTAATACCACTTAGCCTCTGACTTTTTGTACTGTATTTGGATTGTTGTCACTTTTTCTGGTGTTTGTTGTTCATTCTGAGTAGTTTGGCAGCTTTTGGAGACCTTTGAAGGTGTTTTCTATGTGTTTGCTGTAGCCTGCCATTGATTTCAATGGGGTTGGCGGTGTTCGATGAACAAATCACTAATTTGATTAATCAAACCGAATTCCAACATTGAGGTGGTGGCTCCATCACTATTAGTAAGTCTTGTTTCCATAACAATGTATGGGTTGACCTACATGACCCTAAGAATTTTACTGTGTTCTCTAAAAAATATAATCAGTTGGAAGTAGTATCCATGGCTTCTTTTGGATTTGACAAAGACAAAACATACATATTCAATACATAATAATGCTACTAAGTTGATTATGACAAATATGAAAGATGATATAGAAATTGGGGGAAATACCTACAGACAAGGTGTATTTCACTGTGACAACACCAACACAGGTTGAGCACACTATTAGCAATACATGGTTTTCTATTTTATGAACCAGAAGTAAGTCCAGACTTAGATTTCAACACAAAGTTTCTTAGGAGAACCCTTACAAATAGACCACTACATATTATGTAATAGAAGTATTCAGAATGATCCCCACTGTCGGGCACTGGACAGTCTACAGAGATCTTGGTGTGCCAAGGCCCGGCCCCAATGGTGGAATTATTAAACTATTTATATTATCTTGGGGATAAAGTAATGTACACTGTGCCCTTAAGGAAAGCCTGCACATTGTTCCCAGGGATATATCTGGTGTGTGGCCAACAAGCTTTTGAATGGCTACCACTTGGGAGAGAAGGGAGATGCACTCTAGCCAGATTAGAGCCAGTGCCTCTCCCCACTTTACACCTTCCCACTTGGATTCCTGGCACTAATGTGACTAATGAGCACCCTAACAATCACTGTTTGGTGGGAAAGAGTACCCACAACCCTAGCCTTGTTTGGAGGCACTTGGGAACCTTGTGCATGCTGGGGCTGATCCTTATAGGTGCTGTGCTGTAAATGCTCTGATTAGAATAATAAGATTCTGTTCACGAGGCACTAAAGGTTTGGCACCAGGTGCAAAAAAATCAGTGTACAAGGAATGTCATGATGTTTGCTCCTCTCCAAATTTTGCTAAGAGATAAAGATTGAGGAGTCCAATGTAATCCAGCTCTTGCAGAGACAATAAATACAAATATTATAAAGCTTTTGAATAATCCCATTTGAATCCTAGATGCTGAAGTGTGCAGTGAATAAGAATATACATATCTGAGTGATCTAAAGTGTTTTTCTTTTAAGTCAATAGAGTGAAGTATTCCAGTTCCATAAGTCAATGATGGGGGAATGCATGAATGTCTCCATTGCAATAAGGACTACACCTGATGACAAGCACACCAGAACCCTTGAAAGAATAAGGCTGAGACTGCAGATGACCTAATTCAAAGGGACTGACAAGATGACTGGGGAGCGTTGTGCACCTTATTGCAGAGACTTTGATTGAGCTCTTCCTTATTGCAGAGACTTTGATTGAACTCATGACTGTAACTGAACTACGATAAGAGTCAAACTGAAGTTGCATTTACACCTGTTATACACCCAATGTGGTTTCACATCTAGGCTCAAAGGTAACACTAGGGATACGGACAAAAGAACCGTATCCCTAGAAGGGGGAAGATGATTCTACAGTTGTACTGTTTGGGTCATTACCCTTTTGTCATTACAAGAGGGTAGTCCAGGTGTGACCACTGGTTTTTGCCAGTATGGTACACTAATCTAGGCCTGTGGTGGGGTGCATCTCCGGATAGTTACCTATACGAGCATAGAGATTAGAGAATGCGTGTTGCAAATGAAAAATAAAAATGTGTGAATGCTTACAAGGGTGACAACCAGTGGGCAGTCCAAAATGGTACACATTTCCCACAGTGTACACAGCTTATCTGTGTATTCTGTGACATATGGCCTGTCCAGGGGGTCAGTCTTTATATAGGCAGGATAGCAGCTCAGGTTACATAAGGTGATAACTCCTGTATCTTCAAAAATTCAAACAATTAGAAGAGGAAGTAATGTCAGGGCAACTATCTGACATTGTGAATAATTGATTAATATACTTAGTACTTGTTTGATTTACTGAAATATATATATACACATATGCATATAGGACTTATAATATGGCGTCCAGAGCTCTTATGTAAGTTGTTTTTCTAAGTACAAACATGTTCCTGACATCTCACCTGGTCAAGATAAAAGTATAGAGCTAGACACCCTGCACCACCTGAGGAAGACAGTAGAGTACTGTTGAAACATGTGACAGCACAAGGGGCCAATAAAAGTCCTATTTTATTTGTCACTTTGCTTGTGATTCATATAGCGCTCCACAAACCGATAAGAAAAAAAACTTTTTTCCTGTAATCACCATAAAGCAGATATTGTTGGGGAACCAATCATTGTGAAGAATTGAGAATGGGACCAATGAATTTGAAGTATTATTAACTCATGTATTAGCATCTGCCTATAAAAACGTGTTGGGCTGCCCCTCCCCCCCCCCCTCAGGAATATTGTGATGTAGAAAACAGACTTGCTTTCATTCCTCCGTCCACTAACCGCTGACAAGAATCTGGCATTTTGCCGTGACAAATTGAATACCCACAGAATTACACACACAAGATCAGTTACCTTAATACTGATGGCGCCACAAGGGACCGCATGGAGCCACCCAGTTACAGATATACGCTGGCTGTTTTGAATTATGGTCCTTCAGACGAATACAAAATGGAGATGGGGCAGCAGATTTTTATACAGTATGAGGCTGTCCCCACCCATCTCACACCTCTGGGATGTCTCATAACTCCCACCCCTCCAAATGGAGATCTAGATATCCAAAACTTATTATTTGCCATATCTTTGTCTGGGAATGTCATAGCCGGAAGACAATGCTCTCATATTCTCGGTTATGATTTTATCTTCGCCTAGATATGAAGCATGACCCCTCTGCTGGTATCCTACTGGCCAATATCACATTTAGGTTACACATTTAGATCATCACACACATATGTAAAAATATGACCCTTAAAAATTTTTAAATAAATGTGACCCTTTGAATGTCTAGATTGCATATCTATGCTTGACATGTTTATAGACAGCACAGCTCATGAGCTATTAAACGTTATAACTCGGCTCCACGTGTCTGAGCTGAGTGAAAGAATTTTCTCTCAATTTCTATCTATGCATCTGGCTAAGTGACAACTTCCTTAGGTTGATTAGCATATCACAAGACAGGAAGAAGCCCCTTTGCTTTCCTAATTAATTAACATGTTCCTGTTCTAGGAGAGGATATTGTCTTATCTGGACAACATGGCTGCTCTGAGCAAGATGGTTATTTGTAAGAATATTGCTTATTCATCACATCAGTCATTTAGGACAACATTGGATCATTCAGAGATCCACACTGAACTTCTGGAGTGAGTTTGCTGCACTGAAAGTAAAGGGGCAGAATAATATTGCACGCCTCACTTTTCAGTTTTTTATTTGTTAACAAAGTTTAAAGTATCCAATAAATTTCTTTCCACTTCATGATTGTGTCCCACTTGTTGTTGATTCTTTAAAAAAATTCGAATTTTATATCATGTTTGAAGCCTGAAATGTTGCAAAAGGTTGAAAAGTTCAAGGGGGCCAAATATTTTCACAACGCACTGTAAATACTGAGAACACTAAATGGGGCACTTAGATGGGCAGATTTCTGCCATAAATGAGCATTGATTGACCATTTATAATCTGATCGGCTCTCATTTAAAGACCTGCTAATTGATTTGATTGCTGATTGGTGGCAAGTTTACGCAGGCTGATAATAGGGAACTAGTGCTCTTATGAATGCTCATTCTTTATTGGTCTGGTAAAGGGACTTATACTACAGTCCATCTCAAAGAGAGGCTGACGTCACCAGTAAAGCGCCCCCTAGTTGTTGGCAAGACTCAGCAATTCTCATAAAGGTGATCATTTTCTGCATTGTCTTTTATAGTGCTGCAGTCATCTTTGGTTTATTAAATTGTTAAATTCTGTACTCATAATGTAAAATGGGTTTAGAAACCATAATTTACATTGACATAATTTTCATTTGTCTGGTGAGGCCTAGGCATTATATTAGTCAATCTGGTGAGCCCAAAGTAGAAAATGGCTGAGTAACCTTAAGGGTATGTGCACATCAGTCGTTTTGTGGGCTGCTTTTGGACGTTTTCCGTCGGCGTTTTCCGCTCAGTTTTATGTTAATTTATGTTAATCCTACCCTCCGGTTGGATTAACATGCTAGTCAATGGAGTTTAGAAAACGCTGTGTACATTACAACGTTTTTCTTCTGGTCGTTTTCGAAATCTGGGTTTTTCCACCGGTTTCCAAATATAGAGCAAGTGACTTCTTTCCTCAGTTTTTCCAGCGGTTCCAGCTGATCAAGTGCACAAAAAACTCCGTTTTAAAACCGCTCAGAAAAACCGCCGACAAAACCGAGCAAAAAACGAGCAAAAAAAACAAGCAAAAAACGAGGGACGATGGGCGTGGCCTAGCTATGGAGGAGAGCAGAAGCTAGAGGAACTAGCTCCCGTGCCTGGACCCTAATAACTGCTGACGGAGAACAGACACCGACAGAAAAGAGAGTACTATGCGAAGGGGGAAGCAAGGGAAATCCTTGGGCACCGTCTCGCCGGCCTCAATTACCCCCAGAGGCTCCATTAAGCAATTTTTCTCTCAGGGAGTGCGCTCTCCCGCCAGAAGCCCTGCACTTAAGATGGCCGCGGCGCCAGCACGAGGAGACGCAGTGAGGGCGGCAGCGGCGGTCTCCCAGGACAGCACTTCCCGCTCCCCGGACCACCCGCTGATACACGGAGGCGCGGGACACGCGACGGGGGTGAAGACGAGAGGTGCAAGCAGCAGACAGGCTGCAATCATGGCAGAGGAAGCAGAAGTGCATATAAGGTACCTGGAGGAGGGAGAGACTGGTGGGCTGCAGCACCCGACGGGGAGCACTTCAGGGAGTCGGGAGACAGGTTCTGGCAGCATGGTGAACCCCCCAGCACAGAGGGACTCTAGCCCAAACACCCCACAGATACAGAGGGGAAATATGGACAGTGCCCCAATACAGCGTGCCCCTGTGGAACCCCGGACCTGTGAGTCGGTGGCTGGACCCTCCATCACCCCCCAGAGCTTATATCTCCAACGCCCCAGACAGGACTCTGGCATCTCATTTATACAGGAGGACATGCTGCATATTAACAGCGTCCTAGGTGAATTGGGAGATCTGAGGGCTCGCATGGCTTCCATACCTACCAGAGAGGATATGGAATCATATATAGCCCGTCTTGAACATGCATATCGAAGCGAACTGTCCTGCCTGAGGGGAGAGGTGACTAGAGTGGATGCTCAGGGTCAGGATCATGCCCATAGAATTACAGCTCTGGAGGAGATGTGCAGATCCCAGCAGGCCCTTTTGCAGACCCAGTCTAATCAGATTACACATTTGGTCGATGCACTTGATGATGGAGAGAACAGAGGAAGGCGTAACAACATACGCATCAGAGGACTACCCGAGTCAGTGGAATCTAGAGACTTGCCAACAGTCCTCCAGTCCCTTTTTAACGAGATCTTGGGAGACCCTCCTGCTACAGTTATTGAACTTGACGTGCTCATAGGGCGCTGGGTCCTAGACCAACAGACCCTGATTGGCCACGTGATGTTATCTGCAGGGTTCACCGCTATGTCGTCAAGGAGGCCATAATGACAAGAATACGGAACGGTACACCCTGTAGATTTGGAGATAAAAGGTTGGTCATACTTCCTGATCTGTCTAGACTAACTTTACAAAAACGAAGAGTATTGCGCCCCTTACTGGATATGCTTAAAGACTACAACTTGACCTACAGCTGGGGTTTCCCTTTTAAGCTTCAGGTCAGAAAAGAGGGCCGAATCCATATCCTACGTTCGCCAGCAGACATCCAAGCCTTTACTTCAGCTCTGGAGATCCCGCCAGTTTTAATAAATGATTGGCCAGACTTTCCGCTGAGACAGGCAGACGGACCTCAGAGACTAGGAGGAGCCAACCGACGTCGCCAAGAGCTCCAAGAGATTCGCCGCCCTCCACGCTAAGGGGTCGTGTATGATCGTCTTCTTTTTTTTCTTGCCCTTTGTAGCTGGAAAACTTCCTGCTCACCTGACTTGTCCTTAAGTGAATGATTACCATACATCGCTTTTTTCTTTTTTCTTCCCATACAGCTCCTATTTTTCCTTTTTGGTCCATCACCCTCCCATTCCTCTTCCTTATTCCCCCTCTCCTTCCTCCCTTACCCATCTCCTTGCTATTTAGATTAGAAAATGCGAAAAAGACACTTATGGGACTGGATTAAGTCATTAAATGTAACCTTAACAATGCTTTACTGGATATATCAATAAGGGCTCTTATTGTTAGATATGACGTAGTGATCACTGTCCTCGGTTACATGTTTGCCTAAAAGTTAATGTGATATTCTAGTTTTGCTTTCCCCTTCCCCTCTTCCCTTCCCCCCTCTCCTCCTTTTCTCCATATATTGATCTTTCTTTACTCAAATGTAAGGTCTTTTGGTGTTGTTCTTATTATAACTTTAAAAATTTGGTCCGGGCTGGGTGGCTCTTCTGTAGAGGGTCCTTACCTCAATTGGGAATCCTAGACGCACTGGTGCGCTGGGATAATTATTTCCCTACGGTGGTACGTAGACTTTTTTATAGGTGTTCTGTACGGGTGACACTTTATATATAGTTTACTTATATTGAGATCTGTCCTGCTTTTCTACCCTTCCATCTTTAAGGAGGAGGGGAGAAAGAGAAAGACAAGTGTTTTTTTTTTTTTTTTTCTTCCTTTCTCTATACTTCAATCTTTGTTCCTCACTCTTCCTTAGTCTGCCTTCCCCTACTCTACTACCCCTTCTAGATACCACAGTCTCCTTGTTTAATAACTGCTTGGTCTGTTCTGACCTTTGAGAGAGACTTGTTCTTTCCCCTGGTGTCAGAACTCTGAATGAGCATGGCTCAATTAAAACTCTGTTCGTATAACGTTAAGGGATTTAATACCCCTCAAAAAAGATGTCAAATTCTTGAAGACATGCACAAAAAAGGTATAATGATTTTACTTTTACAGGAAACCCACTTCAAAACTGGCCACGTTCCTGGCATCGGTGACAGACGCTATGGCGAATGGTTTCACAGCTCCTGCCCAGATGCTCGCTCTAGAGGAGTCTCCATAGCGGTACATCGTTCGTTGCAATATAAAATTGTTGATTCTGTGATAGATACCGAGGGACCATACATCTTTCTGAAAATAGAAATAGGATCTACCAAATACACTATAGCCAACTGGTACCTGCCAAATTATAATCCAGCCAGTAAATGCTTAATACTCCTATCTGCCTTTTAGCTGATTTTGCTGAAGGAGTTATCCTGGTGGGGGGAGATTTTAATTTTACCCTGAACCCGACTATAGATAATTCCTCAAGTGGACGGGGATTGTCTAGACCTAAACTGAATGCTGTCCGGAGAGCGATGCAGAACTTGGGCTTGGTGGATGTTTGGAGGGCTTTGCATCCGCGGGACCGGGACTACACCTTTTACTCATATGCGCACGACTCCTACAGTAGGATAGACCTCTTCCTGGCCAGCCAGCGGGTTTTGACCTGGAAAGTCCAAGCTACTATAGGTCAGATCTGTGCATCTGACCATGCACCAATTTTCTGCCATTTGCAAATGCCGGAGGGAAGGAATAGACAATGGTCGTGGCGTCTAAATGACAACCTCTTGAACGATTCGATCTGTTGCTCTGAAGTAAAAGACACAATTTCGAACTTTCTTGAGGCTCATATTGGTGACGAGACGACCATTCCAACCCAATGGGAGGCCCTGAAGTGTGTAGTCAGGGGAATTCTAGTGAAACACGGTTCCAGGCTTAAAAAGGCCAGATCGGAAAAAATAGATCTATTGGTCCAGCGGATAGCAGATCTGGAATGCTCCCATAAGCAATCTCTGGCCCAACAGACGCTGGCGAATTTGGTAATAGCTAGAGACGAACTGCAACAGCTTATTGATCAAAAATACCTACGGGGCAAAGAAAGACTCCACAGATTTATATATGAATACGGGAACAAGTGTGGCAGACCACTGGCAAGGTTGCTTCATCCCAGGGGCCTCCCGGGCAGAATACCCCAGGTCAGGCAGATTAACGGCACGTTGACCCAAAATCCTGATGACATATTGCAAACGTTTAGAGATTTCTATAGCAAGTTATACGATATCAAGGGACACTATGACGATATGGCGGAGACTCGGGTTGAAGAAAAAACAAGATCTTATATAGTAGAGACCGCACCCCCGTCTCTAGAACCTACTATGGCTGAGCCATTGGATAACGACTTCTCCGAGGCAGAGGTTTTAGAAGTGATTAGACAATCTCCTGGGGGGAAATGTCCTGGCCCAGATGGCTTCACATCAAAATTTTTTAAACAGTACAGTTCCCAAATGGTTCCTTTTCTAACAAAGGTATACAATTCTATTTCTCCTGAAAACCCGTGGGTTCCCCAGTCTCTGGAGGCCCATATTAGCGTTATCCCTAAGCCAGGCAAAGACCCTGCAGAAGTAGCAAATTATAGACCTTTCTCGTTAATTAATGTGGATATTAAATTGTTCTCAAAGCTACTGGCAAGCCGCTTAGCTCCCCTTCTCCCATCTGTCATTCATAATGATCAGGTGGGTTTTGTCCAGGGCAGGGAGGCTAGAGATAACGCTAATAAGTTGATGCTACTTATGGCACGGTCGAGGGCTAGAGCTATACCGATGTGTCTTCTCTCAGTAGACGCCGAAAAGGCCTTCGACCGTGTCAATTGGCGTTTTATGAGGGCCTCACTAAAACATCTGGGTTTACCAGATCGATTCCTACACTGGATTCTATCTTTGTACAGTTGTCCTACGGCAAAAATTAGAGCAAATGGTAACTTATCCTCGTCGTTCCCTATCAATAACGGGACCCGACAGGGTTGCCCATTATCTCCCCTAATTTATGTAATTGTGATGGAGCACCTTGCTAATGCTATACGAAGTAACCCAAATATTAAAGGTATAGTCTGGGAACATAGACATTACAAAGCAGCACTGTATGCTGACGACCTACTTTTATTTGTCACTCAACCTCGGATATCTTTCCCCTCCCTTCTCCAGGTGTTTGATACATTTGGCAAATATAGCAATTTTAAGGTTAACATAGCCAAGACTGAGGCCATGGACGTTTCCTTACCAGAGGGAGAGCGGGAACATTTAGCTAATCATTTCTTATTTAAATGGAAATCAGACGGCTTGAAGTATTTGGGAGTCATAGTACCACACGATCCCGAAGGGTGGTTTAAAACAAATTACTTACCCCTGCTTCGGAGAACGACCAATGACCTTCAGAACTACGATAAAAGGCGGATGTCCTGGTTTGGTCGCATTAATGCGATTAAGATGGATGTGTTACCTAGGTTTTTGTTTCTATTCCAGAGTGTACCGATAGAAGTTCCTGGTTATTTCTTTGACCGCTTAAAATCCATCATATCGAAGTTCATTTGGGGGGGTCGTCGCCCGAGAATTAGCTTCAACACTCTTTGCCGACACAAACTCCAGGGTGGTACAGGTTTGCCCAATTTCAGAGCCTACTACAAGGCCGCAATACTGACAAGATTACTAGATTGGGAATTTCACTCAATAACCAAACAATGGGTAGAAATAGAACAGGGAAACATCGAGGCTCCACTGTGGTGCATTCCGTGGCTTTGCCCATCAGATAGACCTAAATTGGGTCCAGAAACACACCTGATGGCCGTTACACTAAAAATATGGGATTCTGAAGTTAGGAGGGGAGTATTGGCGAAACATAGCGGTCCATTGACTCCGATTTTCTCTAACCCATCTTTCCCTCCGGCATTACATGCTAAGTCTTTTTTGAGGTGGAAGAAGAGTGATGCTCCTCGTGTACTTCATGTATTTGAGAGAGGAAAACTAGTGTCCACTCATTCGTTGGCTGGCACGGGAAGAGGGAAGTCGTGGTTGGAGTTTGCTCAGTTGCGATCCTGGGTGAGCCAAATGGGTCCCCGGGCTAATTTCACTGCTGCTCTAACTCAGTTTGAAAAACTGTTTATGCAGGATAACCCGCCCTTGCATGTGATTTCCTCCATCTACTCTGCTTTAAACTCTCGAGGTCAGGAAGACAAACCTATTTTTTGGAATAGATGGGAGAGGGACATAGGAGATGCGCTGTCTGAGATGGATTGGAAAAAAGCTTGTCTCTTTACCCACAAAATGTCAATGGCTTCGGTGGCCCAGGAAAGGAACTACAAAATTCTGGCCAGATGGTACCAATGTCCTGTCAACATTCATGCAGCTTTCCCATTAGTCCCAGACAGTTGCTGGAGATGTGGCACACATAAAGGTACCATGTTACACATATGGTGGGAGTGCAGTAAGATCCAACCGTTTTGGAAATCGATGTTTGAACTTTACAAAAAGGTCAGCGGACAGGATCCTGACAGATCACCTTCAGTGGCCTTGCTGTCGATTCTCCCTGGATCGATCAAGACCCAAAAGACAGATCTTCTACGTTTTTTCGTTACTGCAGCTAGGTCAGTTATTCCTAGACATTGGAAAACGATGCATACCCCTGATATAGCAGAAGGCCTAGCGGAGATGGTTAGGCTTCATAGAATGGAGGAGCTTACTGCGGAGGTCACCGATGCCAGGAACAAATACTTACAGACGTGGAGTCCGTGGGTCTTCTTTTTGGATTCATGGGATGACAGAAGCCTACCTGTGGAACGGGTAGATCCGGTAGATTGATTTCAGCTTGTCCAGTGCAAATGACAACTAACATAATGGATAATCCTTTCTGTGGCATCTTGCCTATGTACTGAGTATATCTCTCTTTCCCCCCTCTTTCTTTCTTCTTTTTATTTTCTTTCTCTTTCTCTTTTTCTTGTCTTTTACAGAGGTTATTATAGATAAAAGTAATATTGAGTTATGGATACGCCTAAAAGGTTATCAGATATATAAGATTACTCAAATTGATTCAGTTTGTAATGTCTTTAAATTCAAAATAAGATGGTTATTTCTATTGATTGGCACTTAGATTACCGTCTACGGACCCATATACTGGGGTTCGTGGATGTTTTGTATTTGTTGTGACATGATAGTCTAATTTGCATCAGTAAAAGGGGATTTAGAGGATATTTGATCTCGTAGAAATTGGTTCTAAATACTAGATAATTAAAATTAGTTGAGACCTGGATAGTTATCGTATGATCCTAGTTTATATGTGTATTCTTTGGATGAGATTAACTTCTAAGATAATTCTTCTTAATATTCAAAATATTGTACCTTACAATCTTAATTATAATTTTGAATTGTTAGTTGAAGAAGCACCATACCTGTAATTGGAATTTGATGGACATGATGTTTTGAGTATGAGTGCCCATTGTAATGTTTTCTTGATTGTTTTCAATAAAACACAGATTGAACATAAAAAAACGAGGGACACTGCTGAGCACAGAAAACTGAGTTTCTGCCAGTGTCCACCGGTTCCCGGTCGGTCTGCAGAGATGCACAAACGTCTGATGTGCACATAGCCTAAGAGTTTAGTTGACTGAAAACTGCTGCACCAAAACTAATGCAACAATTTCATGAAAAGAGCAGCAAAAACTGCAAAGTGTGAATGCTAAACTCAAAATGTTTGGCCACATATAGTAACATACTGTACTGCCTGCATACTGCATATTGCCCAGTCTGCAATTATGATGCAGATCAACATTTTCTAACACATGCACGAGAACTGTGAAATTTTGCAATAACGTATAAGATTAGAGGTCGCCTACCCCGAGTGATGACACTTAATCACTCCTCACTTCTTCAATTCTAATTAGGTAGTTGACAAAGGCTAGGGTCACATCTGCGTTTATTTTTTTAAATCCTGATCCGGTTTTGAGCTTTCAAAAAGCTCAAAACTGGAGCAGGAAACGGTCCTCATAGGAGCCCATTATAAAAACCGGATTTCTTTACAAGCTATCCAGTTACCTGATCCGGAAATGCAGCCTGCGTGAAAGATCATGCAGGCTGCAGTTTTCGCGGTAACCACATTGCTCAGGATGTGTAATCCTGCCCCCGGGATAAGCAAAGTGTTTTACTGTTAAAAAAAGGTTTAATATTAATAATAATTGTTCCCTTCATGTCTCTAGGGGGTGCCTAGTCAGGTGGGCATGTGAGGGTTAAAAAGCCCTCTACAGTAAGCCGGCTCCTGGCGGCTCTATACAATTTTGTGAATGAAGGCGCCGGCTCCTCTGACAGCTGCGCACATACTATAAGTACATTACGTATAGTATGTGCGCTGTCCTAACTCCTGTAGGCTTGTACAGTAGATCTATGGCAGCCCATAGATCTACTGTACAAGCTTACGGGACCTCGGACAGCGCATATACTATACGTACATTATGTATAGTATGCGCACAGCTGTCAGAGGAGCCAGCGCCTTCATTCACAAAATTGTACAGAGCCGCCAGGAGCCAGCTTACTGTACATAGCTTTTTAACCCCTCACATACCCACCTGACTAGGCAGCATGTCTCTAGGGGGGGGGGGGCACCCCCTAGAGACATGAAGGGAGCAATTATTAATATTAAAGTTTTTTTTCACAGATTTAACAGTTTGCTCATCCCTGCAGCAGCAGGAATGAGCAAACTATGGTAACCGGATTGCTCCGGATGTGTAATCCGGAGCAATCCAGTTACCGCGTTGCGGTTCCATCCACACATCTACTATATAAACCTGAATGTGTGTATCTATGTGTGTGTGTATATCCGGGATTGGCATCTACACCGTCACAACTACAGCCACAAAATTTTGCAGTGTCACATATCTGGACCCCGAGAGCGTCATAGGCTATGTTGTGAGGTGAAATTTTAACCCTGCGAGTTCCAGTTCACCAAACAATTTTTCCCCTATCTACATAATGGTGAAAAAGTGAATGGAAAAGTGTTGGAGGAAAATCGACAGCTGTCAGCTATAGCCTCAAAATTTTGCATAGTCACACGTCTGGACCCCGGGAGCGTCATAGGGTATGTTGTGAGGCGAAATTTTTACCCCACGCATTCCAATTCACTAAACAATTTTGCCCCTATCTACATAATGGGGAAAAAGTGACAGTTACCATTTGACAGTTGTGAATGAGAGGGGCTTAATTATAGCGCCAAAGACTAACAGCACATACTAGCATGTAGTTACTAAGGTGGGGCCCCAATATGAGATATTCACCACGCACTGGGATATGTATACACACCACACAGAAAGAGTAACAGCAAGTGTATAGTCGCTAAGGTGCAGCCCCAACATTGGATAATCACCACGCACCCGAACAAACACCACAAAGAGAGACACATAATACAGAGACACACCACCCCCACACCCCCACAGGGACACACACACCCTATAGTGACACATGCACTCACCCCACAGGGACACACACCACAAAGAGACACACACAACACAGACACACACCACACAGACCCCCCCCACAGGGACACACACATAGCCACCCTATAGGGACACATGCACTCACCCCACAGGGATACACACCACAAAGAGACACACACACCCCACACAGACCCCCCCCCCCCAACAGGGACACATGCACTCACCCCACAGGGACACACACACCACACAGACCTCCCCCCACAGCCCCCCACACACATACACACCCTATAGGGACACATGCACTCACCCCACAAGGACACACACACCACAAAGAGACACAATAGAGACACACCACACAGACCCCCCCCCCCCCCCAAAGGGACACACACACATACACACCCTACAGGGACACATGCACTCACCCCACAGGGACACACACATACACCACACAGACACAGATGTGCACAAATCACCTCACACAATTCGCCTCATACGTGTGCTAACTTTAACTTCCAAACATAAACATCTGACTAAAAACAGCAATGTGCATCACATGTGCCATATAGGGAATTAAGGCAGATGTCATTCACATGAGCTGTCTATTATGTGTATGTGTGAGGTAACATATACTGCCCGGCCAGGGGGAGGGTTTACTGTTGGCTAGAGATTTATTAGGCTGCCTATAGCAATCAATCACAGCACAGCTTCAATTTTCTTACAGGTCATTAATATGACATATTCAAATTCTATTTTGTTATAGCTAACATCAGTTATTTATTTAACCCGGGCGTAGCCGGGTACTACAGCTAGTCTAATATATAAAGCTGAATGTGTATGTGTGTATATCCGGGATTGGCATCTACACCGTTGCAACTACAGCCACAAAATTTTGCACAGTCACACGTCTGGACCCCGAGAGAGTCATATGCTATGTTGTGAGGCGAAATTTTAAACCTACGCGTTCCAGTTCACCAAACAATTTTGCCCTTATCTACATAATGGGGAAAAAGTGAATGGAAAAGTGTTGGAGGAAAATCGACAGCTGTCAACTATAGCCACAAAATTTTGCACAGTCACACGTCTGGACCCCGAGAGCGTCATAGGCTATGTTGTGAGACGAAATTTTAACCCCGCGCATTCCAATTCACCAAACAATTTTGCCCCTATCTACATAATGGGGAAAAAGTGACAGTTACCAGTTGACAGTTGTGAATGAGAGGGGTTTAATGACAGCGCCAAAGACTAACAGCATATAGTCACTAAGGTGGGGCCCCAACATGAGATATTCACCACGCACGGGGACATGTATACACACCACATGCACACAAAAAGTAACAGCAAGTGTATAGTCGCTAAGGTGCAGGCAGCCCCAACATTGGATACTCACCACGCACCCGAACACACACCACAAAGAGACACACCCCCCTAAAGTGACACATGCACTCACCCCACAGGGACACACACCACAAAGAGACACTCACCCCACAAAGAGACACACACAACACAGACACACACACCACACAGACCCACCCCCCCCCACAGGGACACACACACACATAGCCACCCTATAGGGACACATGCACTCACCCTACAGGGACACACACACCAAACAGATCCCCCCCACAGGGACACACAGACATACACACCTATAGGGACACATGCACTCACCCCACAGGGACACACACACCACAAAGAGACACAACAGAGACACACACCACACAGAACCCTCCCACAGGGACACACACACATGCACTCACCCCACAGGGACACACACACACCACACAGACATACACAGATGTGCACAAATCACCTCACACAACTCGCCTCATACGTGTGCTATCTTTTTTAATTTCCAAACATAAACATCTGATTAAAAACAGCCAATGTGCAACACATGATGGGAGTGCTGGTGTACCACGGTCCGCGCTGCTCCAGGGTTAAATAAAACTCACCAAAAAGCCGGTTATACTTCCATCCTTTTATTCCTCCTCTCTCCTACGCGTGTTAGCGCCACACCCGGCGCCTTCCTCAGGGACATTCATAAATCCAGAAATCAGGCTGGGTACCAAATTCAGCGCCACCTTGTGGCCTGCTAAAAAATTACAGGCTCTTTGATTATATCTAACTCAGTCTAACAGAGAAGGGTCAACTCTTTTCTAAAAAAAAAATTTAAGATCTAAGTATCTTATTTGATTCCATTTATATATTTTAACATATTGACACTTTCTACATCTTAGTTACTTATTAACACTTACCTATTATATCTTATCTGATACCATGTGTATATTTTAACACATTATCACTTTTTACATCTTAGTTACTCATTAACACTCACCTATCATATATATGCACTTCTCGGTCCAGTGAGATTATTCAATTCTGTCTAACCTATTAGTTATTCACTCACACTCACCTATTATATAGATGCACTTTTTTATTCTGTGAGTTCACTTAATGTTACTATGAAACTCCCCTTACTATCTTTTATATTTTTATGGTGAAATCTTCAGCAATACACCTCCTCGCAATATATTTATTTATCTGGGAACTATCTATGAGACTAAGAATGAAAAGACACATGAGTGCCATCTTGTGTCTGGATTTAGTATGCAGGTTTGAAATTCTTCAATTTTTTGATCTTGTGTAGATGTGATGCTTGAATTGAAGTTCCCTATTCTTTCATCTGGTTCTGTGACCTGTTGGGGAGTGGAACCTGTGGTGTTGATGTGCAAATGTTCCATTGTTTCTTCCTGTTGAGCCACCACTCAGGAATACATTTTTTAACCCAAAATTGAATTTGTCTATTTATTAGTATTTAAATAATTATTAAATGATCTTATTAAATATTTTAATGTTTAAATAAATTTTTCTAGTACACATATATATTTTTTTTAAAAGGTTCCCATCTTAGTTTTATATTGATTCCCTTTCTCCTCATTTTAGATTATTTATCTCCTTTATCATTGTCATTTTATCAATGAAATCCTACTAACTGAACTGCTTCAATATCTGAATTACTGGTGGCGCTCAGCCTGCAACACTAGAATCCTATTTGTGCATGTGAAAACCCCTGGTTCTAGTCCAATATGAGCAAAAAAATGTGTGCTTTTTATTTTTATGAACAGCACTGAATGGATCGATATTTTATGTGTTTTATTGCTTTTATTTGCTTTATTTTGGAAAAATTTCATCTGGAAAGCATCAATTGATATTTTATGAAAGCATTGAGCACTTTATTTAAAGCGAACCTGTCACTTCCCCCCGGGCATCAAAAGCTATAATAGCCACCTTCTGCAGCACTAAGGCTGCATTCAGGGAAGGTGGCTATAGCCTTTTGATGCCCTTTATACTATGAAATATGAAGTTAGGTAAATGCTCACACTTGTGAAGACCAAAGACCAGGAGGCGGGGTTTCGCGCTCCTCCGGCCCGCCCCCTCTTGTCAGTCATGGTGCTCGCCTGCTGCTGCCTCCCCTGACTGTGTAAAATGAACGCGCGTCTCCATTCTCCTGCACGGCGCCGCGCATGCGCTGTGCGCCCGGTGTCCAAGAAGTCATCGGCAGCGCGCACAGCGCATCCGTGCCTCCATACAGGAGAACGGAGACGCGCGTTAATTTTACACAGTCAGGGGAGGCAGCAGCAGGCGAGCACCATGACTGACAAGAGGGGGCGGGCCGGAGGAGCGCGAAACCCCGCCTCCCGGTCTTTGGTCTTCACAAGTGTGAGCATTTACCTAACTTCATATTTCATAGTATAAAGGGCATCAAAAGGCTATAGCCACCTTCTCTGAATGCAGCCTTAGTGCTGCAGAAGGTGGCTATTATAGCTTTTGATGCCCGGGGGGGGTGACAGGTTTGCTTTAATACTTTTGAGTTGTATTTTATGTTTTGTGTAAAAATAGCGCCAAAATGGGTAGATCCACCCATTTTGATGATGTGGATGACATCATCAGTAAACAGATGACACCTCTTTTTTATGGAGCAAGGGGCTATAAAAAACCCCTCTGTGACTATGATTGTAATGTCCCTGAGGAAGGCGCCGGGTGTGGCGCTGAAACGCGTAGGAGAAAGGAGGAATAAAAGGATGGAAATATAACTGGCTCTTTGGTGAGTTTTATTTAACCCTGGAGCAGCGTGGACTGTGGTACACCAGCACTCCCATCATCTTCCTATCGTTCAATTGTCTGAACGCCTCCCGCTCATAGACCACATTACCCCTTTGTCAGAGGGCTTTATGACCACTTCTCTCATATTCCTCAATTCTTTTATTGCTTTCCTCTGTGACCCAGACAAGTTGTCATCATGAATACCTTTCGGGATTTTTTGAAATTCTTCCACTACTAGTTTTACAAATAAATCTATGTTGGGGTATAGATTTAAAGTAGGGAAGCTTTTGTTTTTGTGGAGTATAAACTTACCCCTTGTGTCTATACTTCCATTAATTTCTCCCATCTCTTCCAAATTTTTAATTGCCTCGGTCTCCTGAGATGTCCAACTGGTCCTACTATCTCTAGATTTTTCATGGAGTTTTTTTAGGACCAGCTTCCGGGCAAATAAATGGAGATGTTTTACTGCTGTAAAAGAGTCAAATTTGCACATAGGAGAAAAAGTCAAACCCATACTCAATACCTCAATCTGATCCTCAGTCAAGTTAGTGTTGGACAGATTCATTACCTGTAGGCCGGACGTGGAAGGTTTAACCACACCGGTATGTCGCCTCTTGCCACCATCTCTGGAAAAAAAATCTCTTTTGTTTTCCCCTACGAGAGGGGTACCTCTGTCCACCACTGGACATTTCACCTTCCTCATCCGTAGAGGCCATAGATGACATAGATGTTTCATGGCTAGTTGTTTCACCACTCTGTTTCCCATGTCTCCACCTATAGACAGTACGGGATTGATAATCCTGGAGGTCGCATTGGAATTTCTTGGCTTTCCCATCTTGTACCTCCATCTCCCAGGTGGCAAATAGCTTATCAACTTCTACTTTAAAGGTCTCAAACTCCTCCACTGATACACTTTCCTTCAGCTTATTCTGATTTAAATTCAATCTCTGTTTCCAGATTTTCCAAACTCTTTTATTGAGTCCAATTAGGAGCTCAATGAAGGTTCTGGCTACAAACATTGCATGCTTCTTCCCATCTACCACGAAACACCGCGTCCTTACCGGGAATAATGGTAACACTTTAACACGAAGGCCACCTGGCACCAAACTTTTGGCCAAATAACTCTCTAGAGACCCCTTATTCCACCATAACCTAAGGCGTCTCTTGCACAGCATTTTTATGGTGTTCTTGAGTTCCACCTGTCCACCACCAGTAGGAGGAACCACATTAACATCTCCACTGAAAACTGAATTTACACGGGTCTGCCATGTTTGGTCCCTGGACCTGTTATCCATTATTCTGGTCAAAATGGGAAATCTGCCAAAAACAGACAACAATCAATGATTCAAACTTGACCGTAATACTACTATAAGGCCCTCCAACCAATATATAGTTCAAACAAAAACCCCAGGAGTTAGGCCAGATACTTTCAATCAAAAACAAGCTTTATTGAAACAACATAAGTCAGCTTAAAACAGAGATGTTACACAAAGCATACACACAAGCAGGAGACCCTCCAGTATAATGCAAAAATCAATCTAATCCATCTCTTGGCACAATAGCCCACCTATACATAACATTGCAGCATACCCCTATGTACATACTAAGTGGGTACAATCATGGAAACAATAAAAGCAATGTACTGGGTCAGAGTAACATCTACCTGCTTGTGGCTGCCTCCCTTGACGCGCGTTTCGCGTTAGCTTTCTCACAAGGGGGTAGTTCCTCTAATAGCTGCGGTCTTTTTGACATCACATCCTGCAATTACCGGATGCCACGCTCCCCTCTAGTTCCTGTATTGCCGAGTCGCCCGGCAACAAGAACACATGACTAGACGCGGCCAGTCACAGGCCGCCACATCATCCCGCTACCTGGCCAATTAGCACAGGGCAGGAGACAGGCGGCCCGCCCCCTAGCACACGTCACAGCCAGTGATGCTGCCTGGCGAGTGGTCCTAATGTTAATACTGTTGTTAGGTCAAGGAGACCGATGAAATCACGTGCAGCCCGCCCACCAGAAGGTCTCTGATGAGTAGAACCGCTCTTTCAGCCACAGCCTCCATAGCCTGGCACTATCCCAGGGGGTCCTATCATGTAACCATACGGGATCAAATCAGCTGTGTCATACATAAAAACAGAGTAAAACATATAATATACATACGGATCAAATCAATTGGCAATCTGATATCATAATAGACGGATCAGTTCACTAAGGGGTCATTCCGTGTCAAGTGGACCAGTTTTAAAAATCGTCCCCACTCGTCGTTCTCCGATTTTGCTGAAAATTTATAAGGATGTACATGTATGTTTGCAAAGAGGTTCTGTAAATTTTTAGGGCCAGATCTCAAATACATTGGGCACTGTTGACCTTTCACTGGAGGCCCCCCCCAAGCCTGCAGCTTCAGCTAAGAGAATTTTGCAAACTTTGGCACATAGCCATTAGAGTTCTATACTGGCTATGATGCTGAAATTTGGCATACTAGCTCAACTTTTGCTGCTAAACACGATAAAATTATTACCGGCTATGACAAAACAATATTTCGGCCGCAATTTTGTGTCAAAGTAGCTTGCATAATGCGTCGCATAAAATTTATGCCAAACTTTGCCCATATATAACTCAAGACCAAAAACCAATAGGAACTGGTGCTTTACCCTGTACAACAAACATCTACATGACTTTGCATTGCTGCAATATCACGGTCAAAGCATATGTATTTGTGGAAATATTCACACCCACATATGATGAAAACTTAAAAAAAATGAATTTTACCTATTTTTAGGTCAAATTTCCCAAAAAGGGTACCCCTAAAATATATTAATTCTGTTATCATTAGAAAGAGCACAGAATAACCTCCCAGAGCTGCTGTTTTGATGTGAACTGCTTCCCACCCCCATAGATCTTTTGCTTGATTATACTCCAAAGGTTCTATATATAGTTGAGGTCAGGGGAAGATGGTGGCCACACCATGAGTTTATCTTCTTTTATGCCCATAGCAGCCAATGACACAGAGGTATTCTTTGCAGCATGAGATGGTGCATTATCATGCATGAAGATGATTTTGGTCATGAAGGCACATTTTTGCTTTTTGTACCATGGAAGAAAGTTCTCAGCCAGAAACTCTATATACGTTGCAGAGGTCATTTTTACACCTTCAGGAACCTTAAAGGGGCCTACCAGCTGTTTCCCAATTATTCTGGCCCAAAACATGACTCCTCCACCTCCTTGCTGATGTTGCAGCCTTGTTGGGACATGGTGGCCATCCACCAACCATCCCCTACTCCATCCATCTGGACCTTCCAGGGTTGTGGGCACTCATCAGCAAACAAGACTGTTTGAAAATTAGTCTTCATGTATGCCTGGGCCCACTGCAACCATTTCTGCTTGTGAGCACTGTTTAGGGGTGGTCAAACAGTAGGTTTATGCCCCACAGCAAGCCTTTGAAGGATCCTACACCTTGAGGTTCAAGGGACTCTGAGGCGGTCGACGGGGTATGGTGTACTCGGGTACCGAGGCTGATGGCGGCTTTGATATGGGAATCACGGCTGGTCGATCCCCGGTCCCGTGCCCTGGACCCTCAATGGCGGGGAACGGTGGGGGGATAAGGGGGGGATATTTACAAAGGAACGTGACACCACCTGTAGTTCCCGGTAATATGGTAACGGCGCTGCAAGCCGGCCGCTGAGGTGATGGTGGGTGCAGCAGAGTATGGAACAGCTGCCCACAGGTGGAGCTTTACCTCAGGGCAGCAGGATGGATGAGGGGAGTAGTAGTAAAGTCTTTGCTGATGCAGCGGTGAATTGTGGCAGATAGACAGGCACTCAGACACACAGGGATTGTTGTTTCAGTACCTTTTACTGATGGTAACATAACAGGTACAGTCCAGAGTAGTAACCAGGTCCCCGATGCAATTTGGAACTTCCACCTTAGAAAGTTATGAGACCTCCTCTGTGTCTGTGCTCTGCGGTGTGGAATGAGTCCTGCCTGAGCCTGAACCCACTGCTTCTTCTTCTCTGATCTTAGTCCTAAGCTGACAATGAGGTCCTTCTGCGGGGTCCCTGTTTCTCCTATGGCCCCTGGTCCTGTACTTGGTCAGTTTAGTGTCTCTTACTCACTTTCCTCAGGGCTGAACTCCTCCTGAGTCTTCTGGGCTTTTGGCTGCAGCTCTGCAGGCTGGCAGCATCGGACTCCAGTGTCCGGGTGTACTAAAGGGCTATTAATTCGGATTCCCTTCTCAGTTCCCTGCTTCCTCCACTTGCCTCCAACCCTTTCCGTAGGGTGTGCACAGCGGTCAGTCGTCCCTGGTCCTGGGCCTGGATCTCTCCCCAGCGACCAGCAGCTCTGTCTCCTCTCTCTTCCTTCTCACACACTACACTGACCTGAAACTAACTCCTGGGACTAACTCCTCCCCTCAGCCTCAGTGTTCTTAAAGGGGAACTGGCTTAATGCAGCCAGTAGAGCTCCCCCCTCAGGTCTGGGGTGGAAGGTGGTGTGTGCTGTGTTAACCAAGGTGTAAGTCCTTCCTTGCACCGGTGGATCCTCTGGCAATCCCCCGCAGGGGTGCCACATTCCACCCTAGTTAAATACAGTCCTCCGGGACTGAAACATTTTTCCATTAACATGTCATAACTATTTACATTTGAATTTGAACAGTCTTAAAACGAAAAATTTACAAAAACCAGGGATAAATAAGAAAACAGGTTACCAATCCTTATGGCGCTAGTCCATCTGCTGCAGGCTGTTTAGGGGGTGTTGAAATAGGGGTTTTGCCACTACCAGTCCTGTGGCTATGGTCCATTTTTGAAAAAGTAAGAAAAGGAAATTCAAAAGTCTAACAGGTCAAGTCTCTTAAAGTTCAAAACATAACTATATACACTACGGGTGTCTCTGCTTAGGAGGCCTGGCTTCACTTATACCACCCCCAGGCACTTTCTTTTCCTAACTTGATGTGCATGGAGGCTAATCCAGTTCCTCCCCCCTTCTGTACACTACCAATAACAGCATATTTACATTCTGCACATATTTACATTTTCCCACATTTTACTGCTTACTCTCTGTACCTTAGTGGTGGGTGTCCTAGATTGACACGTGTTGAACTACGTAAAATTGGTATGCCACTGGTACGTATGCCTGGTGTAGAGTGAACTTACTGACCCATGTGTTGATCTGCGTAACACAGGTATGCCTGAGTGTCTTCTGATTCTCATAGTGGGAATGGCAGGTACACTGATTGCATTATTCTCTGGTTCCAGTACAACGGGTGGTTCTTGTACTCTTGGCACTTCTACTGCTGGTGGAAACATTTAAAGTTGGGACTACCGTGTTTCCCCGAAAGTAAGACAGGGTCTTACATTCTTTTTGTGGCCAAAAGTGGCCCCCTGTCTTACTTTCGGGGGGGGCCTTACATTGGAGGCCCCACCATCCATCCATCCATCCACACACTCCCACACATACAGACAGACACATGCATACACATATATACACATATATACACACCATACACACCACACACACACATAGCACCTCTTCTTACCAGGTCCGGTGTGGGGTCCCCGATGGCCCTGTGCCGTCCTCTGTGCTCCGGTCCGGTCCCCGAGATGATCCGCTGCCATCCGCCGTGTTCCGGTGCCGGTCCTAGGCTCCATGGTGCCTGCTCTTCCGGAGTTCAGGCCTAGCTCCGCCCAGGTCATAGTGTGGGCCAATCAGCATAGCGGCGCTCAAGCAAGCGTCATCGGGCGCTTGCCTCTGACGTCAGCGCCGCTATGCTGATTGGCCCACACTATGACCTGGGCGGAGCTAGGCCTGAACTCCGGAAGAGCAGGCACCATGGAGCCTAGGACCGGCACCGGAACACGGCGGACGGCGGCGGATCATCTCGGGGACCGGACCGGAGCACAGAGGACGGCACAGGACCATCGGGGACCCCACACCGGACCCGGTAAGAAGAGGTGCTATGTGTGTGTGTGGTGTGTGTGGTGTGTATGGTGTGTATATATGTGTATGCATGTGTCTGTATGTGTGTATGTATGCATGTAAACCTTCCCCCCCGTGTTTCCCCGATAGTAAGGCCCCCCCTCCCCCTACCCGGCCTTATAATCAGGGGAGGCCTTACATTAGCAGGCCCCCCCTTTACCCCTAGGCGGCCTTACAATCGGGGGGGCCTTACTTTCGGGGAAACACGGTAGATATGTACCTTTTATTTGAGGCCAATCCGCTGGTAACTCTCCAATGATTGTTTGGACTGTCTTTGGCTTCTCTTGCTCCACTAGCTTTGGACAAGGTACATTTTCTTCTGGTTGAAGCTGTTGAGGGCACTTCTTCAAATGATCTCTGGACACTATTGCTGTTGTTTCACCATGATCCTTGCTGATTAAACAGGTTTTATGGTTATCAAAATTGGATGGTAACACAGTGTATGGTTATTTTCTGGTCGTCATAATGGGAGACCCAGACAATGGGGTTTAGGGCTCTGCCCTCCGGAGGTCACACTAGGTACTACAAGTTTGTAGACACCGCCTCCTCCGCTTATAAACCCACACCGTAGGAGACATCCTCAGTTTTAAACTTAGTGTGCTCGGAGGATCACGCTTTGCTTGCACTTCACTGCATTCTCACAGCTTACGTGATGGCGTATGAAGACAAGGTAAAATGGTCCCGCTCGGGACCCCCGACAGCCTCCCCGCTCACCCTCTGCGGAACACGCTGGTGGAGGTACCGGAGGGCTTGTAGCCTGGACACTTCAGTGTTCCCCCGGTACGCTGTCGCGCTCCTTCCTTTCCATCCCTCCATGGAGGCTCTGGTAAGGGGGAGCCTGGAGCCTTGCACAGCTCCGCTCCGTCCGAGGCCTCCCTAAATGGTGCTTACAGACCGGACGGAGCCAGCCCAGTCCGAGGCCTCCCTAAATGGTGCTTACACTCCGGACTGGTGCTGTACCCCCGTCCGAGGCCTCCCTAAAGGTGCTTACAGACCGGACCGGCACTGAGGCACCTGGTGTGTCTCCTGTGTGCCTGGGGGTAGTGTCTGTCACTGTGGTGTCATGACACTCAGACCGCGCGGTTACCCTCGGGTCCGCGGTTCTGGCGGTGACCCTGTGCTGGGGTCTCCCTGGCTGACCGCCCTGTGTCTCACAGGGGCTGAGGCTGTGGACTGCGAGTGTTTTTATGTGTACTTGCAGTCTGAGAGTGTGTGTGGTGATATTCACACTCTTTTCCCGCGCTGCGGGCTCCGGCACCTCCATTGCTGAGGCAGTCTGGAGGAGGAGGAGGCAGCCCTTATGGTGACATCACCGCTGGGCGTGTTGTGTGTTCTTCCCGCGTGTTCCTGGCTCCGCCCACGTCTTCACTGTCGGCGGCCATCTTCTCCCTCACTTCCCGGCTGGGATCTGGCTGCAGCGCGTGTCTGCACTTGCAAGGGAGACCGGAACTCGCGGAGGTCACACACACACACCGCTTCCTCCTATCGCTTTACTGCGGTCGGTAAGCCACCGGGATTCCCGGTTTGTTTGTGAACTTTGGCTTATATTCCCCTCACTGTGGAGATGTCCTCAGTTGGGAAGCATGCTGCTAAGGCGGCGGTGGTCTCCATTGCCTGTGTTACATGCAACGGGACACTGGTGGAGGGGTCCTGCAATAACTGTGGACGCCCAGAGGCCCGGTCTGCTACTACTGAGTCTGCAAATCCGGGATTATACCCTGAGGTCCAGGTGATCCCAGGGCCATGGGAAACGCAGAATAAGACCAATGAATCTCTGCTGTCCCAGATGTCCTCCATGTCGCAAACCCTGGAGGCACTGCATAGGAGACTGGAGAACCCAGCTACTCCTCCTAGTTACCCCCGGGTGTCTCTTACATCTGCTGTAAGACCCCCTAAACGAGCCCGTGAGGCTTCTCCTGAGCTCCAGACTCTCTCTGAGGAGGAGCGTTCCTCTGATGGTGAGGAAGATGATGGGGGTTCTACTCTCGGGTCTGTCTCTGAACCTCCAGATGGGGTGGAGGATCTGGTGTCCTCCATCAATGAGACATTGCGTCTTGTCACTCCTCCTGAGGAGGTGACTGTACACCCCAAGGAGATATACCAATGGCTACGGCCAGAGGCTAGACCAAGTGGCTCCTTCATGGACCACACTAATTTCGGAAGGGTGATTAAAGCTCCCAGGTTGCATCCTGGGCGGCGTTATGTCCGTAAAACTAAGGACAATCGCTTTCCCTTTCCCCAGGAGGCGCTCCAGGAATGGTCGCAGTCTCCCAAGGTGGATGCTTCCATGACTAGGATTGCTGCGCGCTCCTTGTTTTCTGCCTCTGATAGCTCCTCGTTGAAGGATGCTACTGATAGACAGGTCGAGCAACTCGCCAAGTCTTCCTATGAGGCTGTGGGGTCTTCGTTTGCCCCTAATTTTGCCGCGGTCTGGACCCTACAAGCGATTACTATCTGTTTGGATGGTATCACTGATCTAGCTAGGTCCAGTCCAGAGGTCCTGGCTCTCACTGAGAGAGCAAGGGCCTATGCGGACTATGCCAGGACGGCATCTTTGGAAACTGCCACTCGCTCTGCTGTGGCCTCGGCCAATGCAATTGCGATCCGCAGGCTGTTGTGGCTGCGTCTTTGGGACTCAGATGCCACATCTAAGAAGATTTTACAAAATCTTCCGTTCGCTGGTGACAGGCTTTTTGGCACCGAACTGGACAAATTGATAAAGGATTCTGCTGAGTCTAAGATCCCGCAGAATAAGCCTAAGCCACGGTACACCGTGAAAAGGAACCCTAAGCAGTGGTCCTTTCGCTCCGGTTCACAGTCATCAACGGCGTCCACTCGCTCAGACCGAGGGGGCAAGCCTGCTACTCAGTGGCGTTCCAAGAGTCGTCAGAAGAAGCCGGCGGGGGCAGCGGCTGCCACCCCCAAGCCCGCCTCGACATGACTCGCTCTCTCATCCTGCCTCCCCACAGGTGGGGGGCCGCCTGTCCCGCTTTCAGGACAGGTGGCTGCTTCACGTTCAAGACCAGTGGGTTCGAGACGTAGTCTCAAGAGGTTACAGGATAGAGCTGACGTCACAACCAATACACCGATTCCATCGGTCGGTTCCATCCCCAGAAAAGGCTCAGGCTTTTCACCTGGTGTTGGAGGGACTCCGCAGAGACGGAGTGGTGGTCCCTGTGCCCACGGAAGAGAGGTTCAGGGGTTTTTACTCCAACCTCTTTATTGTCCCAAAGAAGGACGGCTCTTTTCGCCCGGTGTTGGACCTCAAGTTGTTCAACCGTCACGTGTTGGTTCGGAAGTTCCGCATGGAATCCCTGCGCTCAGTGATCGCGGCTGTGTCACAGGGAGACTTCCTAGCGTCCATCGATATCAGGGACGCTTACCTTCACGTCCCCATTGCACCAGCTCATCAGCGCTGGTTGAGATTCGCAGTGGGGGAAGAGCACTTCCAATTTGTGGCACTGCCATTCGGGCTAGCCTCAGCACCACGGGTGTTCACAAAGGTGATGGCCTCCATGATGGCTCTCCTGCATGCGCAGGGACACGCCGTCATATCCTATTTGGACGACCTGTTGGTCAGGGCGCCATCGGAAGACCTTTGTCGGGTGAGCCTGGAGGTGACCTTGAAGTCCCTGGAACGGTTCGGGTGGCTTATCAACATTCAAAAGTCGACCCTAGTTCCGACCCAGTCATTGACATATCTGGGCATGGACTTCCACACGGACTCGGCCCTGGTGTCCCTACCCCAAGCCAAGCAGCTTGCGATCCAATCAGGAGTGCAGAATGTCCTCCTGTCTCCACAGTCATCCCTACGGGTATTGATGAGACTGGTGGGTCGCATGGTAGCGGCGATAGAGGCGGTGCCGTTCGCACAGTTTCGCCTCCGTCCTCTCCAGCTGGAGATTCTTCGCAGATGGGACAAGAGGACGATCTCTCTGAATCGGCTAGTGACACTGTCACAACCAACCAGGGACTCTCTACAGTGGTGGCTCCAGCCACATCACCTGTCACGGGGCCGGTCCTTCCTAAAACCGTCATGGTTAGTGGTGACCACCGACGCCAGTCTGAAGGGCTGGGGGGCGGTGTTCTTGCACCACAGGGCTCAAGGCCTCTGGACTCAGTCGGAGTCGGCGTTGCAGATAAACGTGCTGGAGATCAAGGCGGTCTATCTGGCGCTACTGGCGTTTCAGAAATTCCTGTCAGGACAGCCCATTCGGGTACAGTCCGACAATGCGACGGCCGTCGCCTATATAAATCATCAGGGAGGGACCAGAAGTGCTCAGGCCCTCGCCGAAGTCCACCGCATTCTACTCTGGGTGGAGGAAAACGGCTGCCTGATCTCCGCAGTTCACATCCCAGGGGTCGAGAACTGGGAGGCCGACTATCTGAGCCGACAGGGGATGGACGCCGGAGAGTGGTCCCTACACCCAGACGTCTTCCGGGACATCTGCGGCAGGTGGGGCACTCCGGACGTGGATCTGATGGCCTCACGGCTGAATCATCAGGTGCCCCAATACATGGCGAGATCTTGGGATCCCCAGTCTCTGGGGGCGGACGCCCTGATCCTGAGCTGGTCCAGCTTTCAGCTGCCATATGTGTTTCCGCCTCTGGCTCTGATTCCCAGGGTCCTGTGGAAGATCAGGACAGAATGCAGAGTGGCCATTCTAGTGGCTCCAGATTGGCCCAGGAGGTCTTGGTACCCGGACCTGTGGCAACTGTCAGGCGGACACAGGTGGGCTCTTCCAGAACGCGCAGATCTACTCGCGCAAGGCCCATTCTTCCACCTCAATTCCAGGGCCCTCAGATTGACTGCATGGCTCTTGAGGCCTGGCTGCTGACATCCAGAGGTTTCTCTCCTACAGTGGTTGCCACTATGAATCGGGCAAGGAAACCTGTTTCCAGGAAGATATACCACAGAACGTGGAAAATCTTTTTTACCTGGTGTGCCTCTGGTGGCCGCTCTCCGTGGCCTTTGTCTATCCCGACATTGTTGGCCTTCCTACAGTCGGGGTTGGAGTTGGGATTATCCCTTGGCTCTCTGAAAGGTCAAGTATCAGCACTTTCAGTGTTGTTTGACAGGCGTTTGGCGCTCCTCCCGAAGGTACGTCAATTTCTGCAGGGGGTGTCTCGGGTGGTCCCGCCATATAGACGACCTCTGGACCCTTGGGACCTAAACATGGTCCTGGCGGCACTGCAGAAACCGCCGTTTGAGCCACTGAGAGACGTCTCTCTCTCTCGTCTGTCCCAGAAGGTGGTCTTTCTGGTGGCGATTACGTCTCTGAGACGGGTCTCAGAATTGGCCGCACTTTCGTGCAAGTCTCCCTTTC
The DNA here is from genome assembly GCA_033576535.1 of Allobates femoralis. Classification (NCBI taxonomy): domain Eukaryota; kingdom Metazoa; phylum Chordata; class Amphibia; order Anura; family Aromobatidae; genus Allobates; species Allobates femoralis. The sequence goes on from JARQOC010000007.1 coordinate 147,016,447, forward strand.
TGGTGGTTCACCAAGACAAGGTGGTGTTGCGCCCACGGCCTGAGTTTCTGCCGAAGGTGGTTTCAACGTTTCACCTAAACCAGGAGATTGTTCTTCCATCATTTTGCCCCGCTCCCGTTCATCAGGTTGAGCGCGACCTCCATACTCTGGATCTCGTGAGAGCTGTACGCATTTATGTGTCCAGGACCGCCTCCTTTAGGAGTTCGGATTCCTTATTTGTCCTCACGATGGGTCGCTGTAAGGGGGCCGCGGCTTCGAAGTCGACCTTGGCCAGATGGATCAAGGCTCCCATTCAGGAGGCGTACCGGTCTTCTGGTTTGCCTCTCCCGGTGGGTTTGAAGGCACACTCTACAAGAGCTGTAGGTGCCTCCTGGGCCTTGCGACATCGAGCTTCTGCTCTACAGGTGTGTCAGGCGGCCACTTGGTCCAGCCTGCACACTTTCTCTAAGCACTATATGGTGCATGCCCATGCCTCTGCGGATGCGAGTTTGGGCAGGCGGGTTCTCCAGGCGGCGGTGCCCACCTTTAGAGGGAACCATGTGTTATCCGTCTTGTTGAGGAACTCTTCCCGCCCTGGGGTATTGCTTTAGGACATCCCCATTGTCTGGGTCTCCCATTATGACGACCAGAAAAAAGAGAATTTTGTTTACGTACCGTAAATTCTTTTTTCTTTAGTCATCAATGGGAGACCCAGCACCCACCCAGTTGTTCCGTTGCATGTTTTGCACTTGTTCTGTTCTCTGTTGAGACAGTGTTTGCCGGGTTGTTGAACCGTCTGTGCACGGCATTCTTCCCGATGTTTCGGGTGTGGTTTAATTTCTCCTCGCAGCTTATGGACTAAACTGAGGATGTCTCCTACGGTGGGGGTTTATAAGCGGAGGAGGCGGTGTCTACAAACTTGTAGTACCTAGTGTGACCTCCGGAGGGCAGAGCCCTAAACCCCATTGTCTGGGTCTCCCATTGATGACTAAAGAAAAAAGAATTTACGGTACGTAAACAAAATTCTCTTTTTTTCCCATAGATCATCTAGTTTGTGCATTCTTCTTTTTCTCTTCAAAACCAATTCACCTGGTGTTAAGGGTGTTCCTTGCGCACTTTTGTTGAAGTTGGTTTCTTGTCTTTCTCTAGATTTTTCCAGACTTCTCTCAACGCATTCTTGGATTTTCTGGTATTGTTCTTTTCTTCAAGTATCCCAATCTGCATCTGTAGTATCTGCTTCAGGAACTACTATGCCTATTTCAAAGTCTGCTGGCAATTTTCCTGGTCTTGCTCTCATGAGGTATGCAGGAGTGCAATTTGTTGAACTTACTGGGATGTTGTTGTAGATGTCAACTAGAGCTGGCAACATCTCTGGCCATTGGTTGCGTTCTTCTAAGGGCAGAGTTTTCAGCATTTCAATTACCACTCATTCATCTTTTCACACATTCCATTGGTTTGAGGATGGTAAGACGTGGTGCGTATTTTCTTGCATCCATATAGGCGACAGAATTCTTGAAATATTTCAGCTTCAAAAGCAGGTCGTTGGTCTGTCAATACCTGTTCTGGATAACCATGGGATCTGCAGAAATAAGCTTGAAATGTTCTTGCTGCTGTCTCAGCTGTTAAATTTTTTACCGGAGCTACCACAAGGAATCTGGAATAGTGGTCTACCATGGTAAGAGCATAGCTGTAGCCTGATTTGCTGGGTGCTAGTTTGACATGATCCAAGGCTAACAGTTCTAATGGTTGTTTGGTGATGATAGGCTTGAGTGGTGCTTTCTGGCTGTTACAGTCTCTTCTTCTTACTGAGCATGGTCCACAGTTTTTACACCATCTCTCTATGGAAGATCTCATGCTGATCCAATAGAATCTTTTACGTAACAGTATTTCTAGTTTTCTCCATCCAAAGTGTCCCGATCCATCGTGGTACGCTTCCAATACCATTTGGACATCTCTCTTTGGAACCACAACTTGCCATACCATTTCATGCGTTCTTGGGTTGATGTACCGCCTGCACAATTGACCTTGATAGATGAATAACCGGCTTCTTTCTTTCCACAGATGTTGGGCTTCTAGTGGAGCATTCTTTTCAAGTTTGGAATCCGGTTGGGTTATCAACTTCTTTACGAGGCTCACTGCCGGATCACTGTCTTGAGTCTCTTTCCATCCATAGTGAGGCAACGGGTTTAGTTCAGCAGTCTGATGATTCTGGTAGACGCGATCTTTAGCGATTTGCCATTTTCTACTTTTATGGAAAGCTGGGAGCTCTATTTCCTCTAAGTCATCCTCTTCTTCTTCAATTCCTTGTTGATGTACTTGAAGGTTTCTGGAAAGGGCATCAGCATTTGCGTTGTTGCGGCCTGCTCGATATTTGATAGTAAAGTCATAATTTGATAGTCGAGCCATCCAGCGTTGCTACAGGGCTCAGAGCTTCACGGTGTCCAGATGCGTCAACGGGTTATTATCCGTGAAGACGGTGAACTTTGAAGCTGGAAGGTAATGCTTGAACTTTTCTGTTATAGCCCAGACCAAGGCAAGGCACTCCAACTTAAAGGAACTGTAGTTTTCTGGGTTCCTCTGGGTGGGTCGAAGTTTTCTGCTGGCATATGCAATTACTCGCTCCTTACCATCTTGAATCTGGGAAAGGACTGCTCCTAAGCTTACATTGCTTGCGTCAGTGTAAAGGACGAATGTTAGGTTATAATCAGGGTAAGCCAGGATTTCCTCACCGGTCAGAGCCTGCTTCATCTGTTGAAAGGAGTTTTCTTGTTCTTCTCCCCATTCCAATGGTGGCTCTGAAGTTCTTCTCTTCTTAGATTGGCCTACCAGAAGATCTTGTAGGGGTGCTTCCATCTTTGTGTAGCCCTTAATGAATCTTCTGTAGTATCCAACCAAACCTAAGAACTGACGTACCTCGGTGACGGTAGTTGGTCTCTGCCAATCCTGGATTGCGGTTACCTTTTCCGGGTCTGGTGCTACTCCATCTGTGCTGACCACGTGTCCCAGGTATTGGACTTTAGGTTTCAGCAGGTGACATTTAGATGGTTTGAGCTTCATCCCGTACTTTGCCAAAGCCTCAAATACCTCTGCCAGGTGTTTCAGGTGTTCCTCGTAGGTTTTAGAAAACACGATGACGTCGTCCAGGTATAAGAGTACTGTCTCGATGTTCCGGTGTCCCAGGCAACTTTCCATGATTCTTTGAAACGTTCCTGGTGCATTGCATAACCCGAATGGCATGCTGTTGAATTCGCATAGTCCCATTGGCGTTGTGACTGCAGTCTTCTCTCGGTCTTCTTCTGCAACGGAGACCTGCCAATACCCACTAGTGAGATCTAACGTGGAGAAATAATTAGCAGTCTTTAATGCAGCAAGAGACTCCTCTATTCGGGGTAACGGGTAAGCATCTTTGTGAGTGATCTTGTTGACCTCCCTGTAATCCACACACATCCTCATCGTGCCATCCTTCTTTCTGACTAGGACTAAAGGGGCTGCCCAGGGACTACTGTTATCTCTTATAACCCCGGCCTCCTTCATGTCCCTCAGCATCTCTTTGGCATGTTGGTAATGACCTGGTGGAATGGGTCTGTGTCTCAACTTAATTGGGGTATGATCTCCTGTGGGTATGCGATGGTGGACCCCTTTAATCCTTCCAAAATGTAATGGATGCTTACTAAATATTTGCTCGAACTCCTGTGCTACCCGGTAAACTCCGTGCTTCTGGTGAGAAGGGGTGGCATCAGTTCCTACGTGCAACTGCTGACACCACTCCTCTAGCTGCCCTTTGGAGTTGTTATCATCCGCCTGGCTAAATGAGGAAACAGGTCCCACTGCTTGTATGTTGTCATTACAAACAGTATACAGCTTTGTTACAGTAGAATACCGGGGTAGTTTTGCTTCCTCTGCCCCACAATTCAACACACGGATTGGTACTCGTCCCTTGCATACATCCACCACCCCTCTGGCTGTCAGTAATGTAGGTCTATGCTCTGAAAATACCGGCTCTACAACTGCCTGGTATTCCTGTCCTCTGCAACCTATTGCTGCTTGACACCATATCATCATCTCACTTTTTGGTGGTAGTACAATGGGAACCAGGTCTGTTACCCGCACGCTGACAATTTCTCCCCCAGACAGATTTACCTGTTGCTTGTGGATGAGGGCTCGGATCTCTCGTTGGATGACTCTTGTCCGCCCATAACCAGCAGTCTGTCGGAGTAAAAACAACACTTCTCCAAAGCAGTTTTCAATAACATTTGTACCAATTACCATGTAGGGCATTTTTCATTAGGATTATCTTCAACCACAAATAACCCTTGGCCTTTTAATTCCTCCCTACCTAACTATTGTAGCTGCTCTGTACCCCACTTGTTTTTGTGGTTGGCTATTAGCCGCAATTATATAAAAATTGGGGTTTGGGGGTTCAAGATCATCATCAGACCAATATTGTTTATAAAAGATATGTGGGATCGTAGTGACCTGCGACCCGGTGTCCAGTAGGGCTGACATGGGGATGCCTTCTAGCTTAATGCTGAGGTACGGACGGCCTCCCACATACTGCTTACACCAGTCCTTTGGGCCCAGCTACTCTACTCCTGGGAGTTGGCCCTCGGGCCCAGGAATCTCGTGTTTAAAGGACATCCTCTTGCAAAGTGGCCCGGTTTGTTGCATCGCAGGCAGATGGGTTGTCCTGTAGAATCCGTGTAGTCCCTGGCTCTGCTTTGGAATGGTGCGTCGGTCCCCTGAACGGGCGACTTGTTGGTCCCCTCCACGGGCGACATGGGTCTACGTTGGAATGGTGCGTTGGTCCCCTGCATGGGCGACTTGGTCTTCCTCCGCATCCATGGGACATCCTCAGGGTTATCAGCTAGTTGGATTTTGCTTGGTGGTGGTGCTCCAGGCATAGTTTGCAAGAGCTTTAGTATATAGTCCATGTTTTTGGTTAACTTCAACACATGGTTACTCATGTCATCATTGTTACAGCTTGACTTTCTGCTCTTGCAGGTTCAATAGAAACATGTTTAAAGTCTATGGGAGAGGTATCAGCCTGCCAGGATTGGATTGCAGGTTCTGCAGGCGCTGGATCTCTTAACACAGTAATAGCACGATCTTTTAAGTCACTAAAGTTCACTGTTGGGTGATCCAATACCCACATATGTACCTGCTGACGGTGGTACTCTGACCTCAATCCCTCTGTAAACTGTTCTGCAAGCATTTTATCTTCTTCCAATACACTTGCCGGGTCTACCTGTTTTAAGGACCGGAGTGCCCCTTGTAAACGGAGGGCATAGTCTCTGATGGTATCTTGCGGTCTCTGTTTACACTGGTAGAACAGCATCCTTAACTCAGACTGTGTGCGTTTTTCAAAGACAGTTTTTAGCTTATCAAACACTTTAATAGCAGAGTCCCTGTCAGCATCACTCCAGGACTCAGCCTCCAGCTCCGCTGCGCCTGTTAATTGTCCCAGCACAACGGTGGCCTTCTGCTTCTGTGTCATCGTATACATGTCCAGCATTGCACACATCTTTTGTTTAAAGGTTGCTAACGTACCAGGTCTGCCTTATATTGGTAACCATTTGGCACCCGGTATATACGGCAAGGTTAGAGGCATTATTTGGGCTGCTCCTCCGGCTACTTTGTTCTGGGCACCTCCCCCGTCAGGGACCCGCACATCATCTGAATCATTCATGATGGGGCCCCCCTAGTTAATTACTGCCAACAGGTGAGATGAAACAGACTTCTCCGGTCGTCGGCGGCTCTGCAGAGGGAGCGGGGCACCTCGGGTATTTCCTGAGCAAGGAGCTGCGCTTTGTGAATCTCCGGCAGAGTGAAGGGGCGGGCTTATCTTCCCGCTCTTTTCTACCCGCGCTGTGGCGCAGCTCAATTTCTGTAATGGCAACCGGTTATACAGTACATACACGGTTAATAAAGCTCAGTCCTTGGCACACAGTACCCGGTTTTACCAAGCATGGGATCCTGTTCTTGACACCAGGATTGAGGCGTTCGACAGGGTATGGGGTACTCGGGTACCGAGGCTGATGGTGGCTTTGATGGGTGGAATCACGGCTGGTCGATCCCCGGTCCCGTGCCCTGGACCCTCAATGGCGGGGAACGGTGGGGGGTAAGGGGGGATATTTACAAAGGAACGTGACGCCACCTGTAGTTCCTGGTAATTTGGTACCGGTGCTGCAAACCGGCCTCTGAGGTGATGGTGGGTGCAGCAAAATATGGAACAGCTCCCCACAGGTGGAGCTTTACCTCAGGGCAGCGGGGATGGATGAGGGGAGTAGTAGTAAAGTCTTTGCTGACGCAGTGGTGAATTGCGGCAGATAGACAGGCACTCAGACACACAGGGATTGTTGTTTCAGTACCTTTTACTGATGGTAACATAAAAGGTACAGTCCAGAGTAGTAACCAGGTCCCCGATGCAATTTGGGACTTCCACCTTAGAAAGTGTTGTAGGGTTGGTTCTGTTTATCAGTTATTATTGTCGGTTATGACTCCAATGACTGAAATCCAGAATCCACCCTTCCTTACCGCTTTCTATTCCTATGCTGATTAACCATATATATGTACCGTATATACTCATGTATAAGCCGACCCGTGTATAAGCCGACCCCCCTACTTTTGCCCCCAAAAACTGGGAAAACTTATTGACTCGCGTATAAGCCGAGGGTGGACTCCAGCACAGGTATACAACCCCCAGCAGTGAGGTATACAGCAGCCTCCCCAGTGGTAGTATACAGCAGCAGCCCCAGTGGTAGTATACAGCAGCCCCAGAGGTATATACAGCCCCAGAGGTATATGCAGCCCCATATGCAGCCCCAGAGGTATATGCAGCCCCAGAGGTATATGCAGCCCCATATGCAGCCCCAGAGGTATATGCAGCCCCAGAGGTATATGCAGCCCCAGAGGTATATGCAGCCCCATATGCAGCCCCAGAGGTATATGCAGCCCCAGAGGTATATGCAGCCCCAGAGGTATATGCAGCCCCATATGCAGCCCCAGAGGTATATGCAGCCCCAGAGGTATATACAGCCCCAGAGGTATATGCAGCCACAGAGGTATATGCAGCCCCAGAGGTATATGCAGCCCCAGAGGTATATGCAGCCCCAGAGGTATATACAGCAGCTGCAGCCCCAGAGGTATATACAGCAGCTGCAGCCCCAGAGGTATATACAGCAGCTGCAGCCCCAGAGGTATATACAGCAGCTGCAGCCCCAGAGGTATATACAGCAGCCGCAGCCCCAGGGCTGTATACAGCCGCAGCCCCAGGGCTGTATACAGCCGCAGCCCCGGAGGTATACAGGCCCCCCATCAAGTTCCAGGGCCCCCCCTTCCTTGCGCGCCAGCCTGTAAAGGAAAATCATACTTGCCAGTGTCCAGTCGCGCCGTCCGCAGCTGCCGACACGCGATCCCGGGCTCCATTCAGCGTCTTCCGACTTCCTGTGGTCGCGGGCAATGACGTCATTGCCCGCGACTACAGGAAATGCGGAAGACGCTGAATGGAGCCCGGGATCGCGTGTCGGCAGCTGCGGACGGCGCGACTGGACACTGGCAAGTATGATTTTCCTTTACAGGCTGGCGCGCAAGGGGGGGGGGCCCTGGAACTTGATGGGGGGCCTGTATACCTCCAGGGCTGCTGCGGTATTTTTTAAATTTTTTTATATACTCGCGTATAAGCCGAGGGGGGACTTTTCAGCCCAAATTTTGGGCTGAAAAACTCGGCTTATACGCGAGTATATACGGTATATACCGACGACTTAATGAAAACAAGTCTGTTCTAATAAATGAATATTTATTAAATACACCCAAAAAGTCTACAACAATAATATATATTTTCTAGATAGCACGATAACTAATACACAGTAGCATTAAGGTACCTTTACACGCCGCTACAGCATGGTGGAAACAACCGGGTACATGAGAGAAATGTATCTTGCACCGCCAAATCAACCCGACGTAGCGGCGTCTAAATCCGGTTGTTTCCACCGGTCACTTCATGTACCTGTTTCCGAGCACTGCTCATAAACAGGTTGATTTCAACCCGATGGTAACGGCGTGTAGCGGCGTGTAAATGAGGGACAGAAGGATTGTTTCGACATCGAAGTTATCTACCTGGGGCGTGACACAGCCTCCGGGATACCGCGCCCCATTACCGATCATTGGTGGAAGATCCTGCGTTATGATTGGCTCTCCTTTCACACTCCGCCATCTTAGATGAGCTGTCACTTCAGCACTAGAGATACGCGCCGTAGGCACGATCAAAAACATTAAACACAATTACGCCGCAACACAATTGCGGAAAGGCAAAGTACATAACGTTATGATCCTATGTAGCTTACACATTGTAAAACCACATACAAAGGAAGCTTGCTGTACACAGCGCACATGCATGGCGCACGTAGCGCCCTGGGGTTGGGCAATTAGGTAACGCACAAGTGTTGTTCTTGTGCCGCACTGCGCGCACTATATAGTGTGCATAGTCTCAGACCCCCTAAGAAGGAAAATGGTTTTCCACAACGCATAAGGTGTTTGTACGCAACGTCTCCTGGGTTCATGTTCTGTAGGTGGCGCAGAAGTGTTTGTGGCATGTCACAAGCGCTTATCCCGTGCCACAGTCCGAACAGTACAACGTCACGTCTCCGCCATCCGCCCTTCGCGTCGTGCCCAATCAGAACACTCTTGTGTTGGCCAATGGTTGTCGTTTGGACGCGGCGTGATGGACTGTGGCACGCCTATGTGTTTTCCCTGCTGCCTTTGTTCCGCCCATATTACCTTGTTGTAGCGGCGTGTAAATGAGGTAAGGTGCTCTGCAGAAGGTAACTTGAGGCACCCGGCGGTGCATCCAGGGATAGCTTACACCTTCTGTAGCGCACCTTGTAGCGGCGTGTAAAGGCAGTGCGGGTACCGTTTTCGACCGTTTGTGCGTGCTCGTGCACGTGAAGCACCCGGTTGTTTCCATCATGCTGTAGCGGCGTGTAAAGGTACCTTCACTTTTACAATATGTAAAACACCCACAGTTACTAATACCCACGTTACCTAAATATACACACAGGCACACTATATTAGTTAATTACATCCATTCACCTGCCCCTAACTATCCCTGAATATAGACAGAATATTGTTAGAGAGAGATAGAGAGAGAAGGAAGAGTTACAGGAAAGATAGAGAGGAGATATGGGGGTGATACTTAAGGCCAGATGTTGATGGTCCTATTCCATGGTGGATCCAAAGTAGAAAGAGACAGCTTTTGTGTCTCTGAGTGCATTTTAACCTGTCCCTCAGCTGTGCACGTGACAGACACATCTCTTCCTCCGTGCACTTCTGAGGGGGGGGGGGGGTTTAAGGGTGCACGCTCACCGTGTACTGTATTGAAATGAGGTGGCTCCTGACACTATAGATTGGTAAACAATGGAAATAATACTTCTTATGGTCCCTTTACACGCCGTTACAGAAGGTTGGAAACCGGGTGCTTCACGTGCACGAGCACGTTCCAACGGTTGCAAACGGTACCCGATACCGCCTTTAGACGCCGCTACAAAGTGCTCTACAGAAGGTTTAATCTATCTCTGGAGGCACCGCCGGGTGCCACAAGTTACCTTCTGTAGAGCACCGTCCCTCATTTACACGCTGCTACAGAAGGTAATATGGGAGGACCTGGTGCAGCAGGGACAACACATAGGCGTGCCAGAGTTGTGGATTACGAGACGCTCGTACGATGATTGGACGATGCAATAGCATCATGATTGGACAGCCAGCGCAGGAAGGCTGGCTAATACATGACGCTATAGCAAATGTGTAGTGTGACTGGTCAGCTCCTTAAATATGCCGCCCTATGCAGCGACAACCAATCGTAACGCAGGAGCTTCCACCAATGATCGCTGAAGGGGGGCGGTTTCCTGGAGGCTGTGTCACACCCAGGGAGTTAACTAGGTGGCGAAAAAACCTTACCGTACCTTATTTAGACGCCACTACCATCGGGTTGAAATCAACCTGTTTTAGAGCACTGCTCTGAAACAGGTGCCGAAAGTGACGGGTGGCAACAACCTACTTTACACGCCGCTACCTCGGGTTGATTTGACGGTGCAAGATACATTTGTCTCCGTAACCCGGTTGTTTTCAACCTTCTGTAGCGGCGTGTAAAGGTACCTTTAGAGATACCTTAGTGATATCTACACCCATCACCTTAGACATCTTGGCTGCTGTAGTTTGTTAGAAGAAAGGGGTGAGAATAACCCTTTGTGCCAGCAGCCTGTAGATCTTTGATATTTAAATTAAGAGTCTTATCTGATAGCTTCCCACACTGAAATGCAAGATTGGACATCTTCTGATACGGTAATTAACCATGTCAGTAGATGAACAGGTTTCCATTAGATACAACTGAATTGGTCAATGTTATACTAGAATATGAAGGGACATTTATTATGGCCTATTACACCAATGTGGGCATAAATATAGATATATACACATACATACCCACAAAGAGAGATATATATTTATGTGTCTTATTAATTATGCCATCACTTCCCCCTCAACACTATCTTGGTATAAACTTACCAGCCGATCAGACCGATGCCTTCCGATTGAATCATCAAGCTATTCTGGACAAGGTGGGAGCTATGTTGAACTCTTACCGCCCCCTGAGACTCTCCTGGCTGGGAAGGATCCATGTGGTGACGATGGACATACTGCCACGATATTTATACGTCTTCTAAGCTTTGCCTATCTGGCCACGAGGCCCGTTTTTCCACACCCTTCGTACTTTGATTTCCAGATTTATCTGGAATGGCATAAAGCCGAGAGTGGACTTCGGGATCTTAACTGCACCAAAGAAGGTAGGAGGAGCGGGATTACCTGATATTTGGTGGTACTGCTTGGCTGCCATCTTGGTAAGACTCTTAGACTGGAACTACAAAGCTGCCACCAAACAATGGGTAAAGATTGAACAGGAGGGAGTAGAGGTCCCCTTACGTTATCTACAGTGGCTCCATACCGAGGCAACATCCTCTCTGAGCCAAATAGCTTTTCTAACCACTGAAACACTGAGGGCGTGGTGAGTGGCATGTGGAGAGTCCAAAGAGATGGCTCTGTCCGGCTTTATGACCCCGTTGTTCTATAATCCGTCATTCCCTCCTGGAATGTCACAACAATCTCTCTTGATATGGAGGGCCAGAGACGATACCCGTGTTGACCAGATATTAAACGCGGGCGAGCTCTCCTCCTTCGCTACCCTGCAGGCGTCCTCACCGCCCACACAAAACTAAAGTGGTGGGAATACTTTCAGCTTCGCTCCTTCCTAGGCTCTCCAACATTCCAGAAGGGCCCAGGCGTAGTCCTTGCCCCCTCGGAAGAAATCTTCACAGCAGAACAGGCCCCTCCCAGAGGAATTTCAATCATTTACTCTATTCTGGCTAAAGCAGCGAGTTCTACAACTCACAAATACCGGAGGGCTTGGGAATCGGACCTTGGTAGGACGGTATCCGATTTAAAATGGGAAAAGTGCTTCACGATGGCTCGAAGGTCGTCTGGATCCTGGATCCATTAGAAAAAAGTTACAAAATACTCTTCAGATGGTACCTCACTCCAGACAGGCTGCATAGGTTTTCTGCCTCCACTTCCCCTCTTTGCTGGAGATGCAGTGCGGAGACTGTCACACTGATTCACATCTGGTGGGACTGTCCCCTGATCGGGGAATTTTGGTCGAAGATATTTCGTAATTACACTTTGGTTACGGGCAAGAGCTTGGTGGGGACCCCTGAGATGGCATTGCTGTCTATTCTCCCTGGGTCCTGGAAGACCCAAAAAAGAGACATACTCCGATTCTGTCTTAGTGCTGCACGCTCTGTGGTGCCCCGACATTGGAGGGAGCAGACGCCCCCTACCACACTTGAGTGGTACTCCGAAATGGAGACCCTGCGTAGATATGAGATCTCCGCTGAGTGCACCCAGACCCAGCACGAATATGTGATTGTCTGGTCCGAATGGATCCTGTTTAAAGACGCCCCTACTTCTGGAAGCCTGTTTTCTTGAACGGCAGAGATCCTGCGCAAACCTATTTGGTAGATGGCTCGCCGCGAGGCCTATTGAGACTCATTTCATCTTTTTCTTTCATTCTTCACTTCTTCTTTTCTATATCCCCCTTTATCTATCCTTCTTCCTTCTCTTTCCTTCCCCTTAATATGCTCCAACACTACTCTCTTTCTACCCCTACCTCCCTGGGGGGGGGCTGATGGCGGCAATCTTCAATCCTCAGTTTTTATAGATTTATATCCTAGGTTACTTCGCCCTGTGCTCCTAACGAGCCCCGGGGCTCCTCCCTTCGTCCTTTGTATTACAAAGGGAAGGAGACAATTTGCAAGTAGGCAAGATTTATATATGATATGACGTGGCCTGGAGACACACGTTGAGAACTGTACAAATGTCTTTACAATATGATCATTGTCTTCCCCCTCGTTTGGGATATGCTATGTCAATGTTATAATTATGTGTCGTTTATATGATGTTTATATGTTACAAATCTCTTTAATAAAGATAAATTTACAAAAAAAAAAAAAAAAAAAATATTGTGTTATTAGAGGATTTAATATACTGGGGGATATAGAAATAGATGGACACAGATGTATTGTATAATTGTCTACTAATATATTTTTTGTTTATTTCATTATCTCAGAACCACTCCAGTCATCCAAGGCAATATATTTAGACCTGGTGAATACACTGTATATAAAGGTCTACTTATACCACAGAATCATCCTTGCCTCCTGATGAGCCAAAGCTGGCGAAACGCATAGAGGCAATTAAAAGAAAGGGGAATATCAAGTGGAACATAAGGAATCCGAACTTCAAAAGAGCACCTCGCCAACTAAGATGAGTATTAATTGAGCTATAGAACTGGTAACACAGGGGTGTGTTGTATTAGATTCCTTGAAATTTAGTTATTACATGGTATAACATTTGTTCACCTGATATGTGCTAAGATTGAGTGTTTTTTTAATTAATCTGGATTGGCTACCTATGTTCCCCAACCCAAGAGGAGGAATAACAAATATAGACAATCTCATGGATGGACTTCATGGTAAACATTGAAAAGAAGAAACTTCCTATAGTTGAACTGATAGGGATCCATTGAGGGATACATAAGGATAAGGGTCAGCCACCGCTGGCCTGGGTAGTCACCAAGGGCTAGGATGTCTGTTTGAGGCCCTCTCTGATGTACCTGCAGGTTTCTTTCTCTGTCTTGTACTGTTACTCCCGCACAGAGCCCTCAGCCGGTCCCCACGGGATCTTCTTGGAATCCATCGCCCTCAGGCCTCCTAACCCTATAAGGGGGCCATTTGGGATGTATGCTGGGTGGTTGCTACCACCTCAGGCAGTTCTTGGCCCTCCAGTTTGGTGGCTCAGGGATGAACGCCTGCACCGCTCTCGGACCCGGTCCTCCGTTGGTGGACTGGGTCCCTCTGGCCAGAACGGATACCGACACGGATTCGGGTGCAACTAAACACCCTAGGATCCCCCTTCTGTCTGGACCACCTCTCCTGAGGTGTCCTCCTCTGTCTCTTTCCACAGACTTTCTGCTCTAACTTCATTCCCGCTCGTCCACTAACCCACCTGACTCATCCCCCTGGGACTGGGTTTCCTGGCACGGTTTAACCCTATAGCCCCCTGCTCCAGGGTGTTTGGATGCGTGTAATGAAGGCCTCTGACATCCCAATCCCCTAGTTACAGGGATACTACACACTCTGGTCTAGGTGCCGTACCCCTCTGTGGCGCACCGACAAGTGGGGCGCCACATATGCACATTAGAGATTGCTGGCTACATGTACGTTATAGATTTTTGGCTGTATGCACATTAGAAACTGCCATCTGTATGCACATTAGAGTATACACAATAGAGGCTGCTGTCTGTATGCATGTATGGACATTAGAGACTGCAGGCTGTATCAACATTAGAGACTGCAGGCTGTATGCACATTAGAGACTACCAGCCATATACACATTAGAGACTGCTGGCTATACCATCTTAAATACACTGCACTACACTGTACACACAGCTCAACACTATATAGATACAGAATATACAGACACACTGTTATACAGGATATAGTGTGGGGCCTGTATATACAGTATAGTGCTATGTAGAAACAGACAGACACATAGACAGGAACACAGAGACACACAGAAGGACACACAGACACTAGACACACATCATACTCACCAGCAGCAGCTCCAGCATTCAAATCCTGCTGCGCTATGCGGTAACGTCTGGTTTGTACTGTGCATGGCAGACTATTAGGTGCATGTGCAGTACAAACCTGGCCAAGCCTGATGACACTGAAGATGTCAGTCTCAGCCAGGCAGACCCCCTCTGTGTCGGCGGCTGCGGACTGCAGCAGAGATTGACAGGAGAGGGGGCCTGTAGAAGAGGTGAGGGGGCGGGCCTCAAAGAAGATTGGGACCCGCTCAAGGCCCCAATTTCATCTGGCCCCTCACAAGAGTTAGAGGAGTCATGCCCTGACGGCGGCTGTGGTCAGGAGAGGCCCTGTAGGGGGACCTGTGTGCTCGTCAAGGCCCTAAGATGGTGACCTGTGCTTGTGTAGACTGATGAGGTGATAATGCCTAGAGATATTCAAAGGAATACCATGCTTGCAGAGGAATAAACACCATTTCTGACAAATGGACACTTGTTTGCAATATATTGATTGTAGTCCGTGACGTAAATTATGTAATCCAGTATCTGCAAGAGAGAGAAGACAAGTACCGACCTACAACCAGAAGGTTGAGACCTTGACAATAATCACGAACACTTTGAGAAATCTCGTAAGTTATGATAGGTGGGAATCTAAGGCACAGGTCTGATCTCAGGCTGAGGTGTATGATAGCTATAGAACTGTCCTGCCGGATGCCGAGCAGGGTGCTCTGCTTTCTCTGGAGATGAATGACTGGAGCGAGTAGCGAGGCCTGACTTACCAGATGGTAGATAAAAGACTTGGATCCAGTTCAGCTGGAATTTGATTACCTGATCTGTAGGCAACGGGGACTTTGACGAAGCTGTAATTATACCCCTGTTGCCGCCTTCAAGAGAACTTGCTTGAAGAGGCTTTGCATATGGCTGTAGATGGTCTGCTTTCCGGTTGAGGAAGTCAAACTACTTGGTAAAAGAAAGAGTTAAGAGGCAACAGACAGACATGGAATCTGGGGCAGAAAGTTTGCAAAGGCCATTGGGGTTATGTTGCTGGCTATCATGTGGTACTGATATGGTTGTGAGTCTAACTCACTGGGTAGAGGTCGGAGAATTTGGCCCATCTCTGTAATCAGTTGGGTAACCCCTGAGACTGAAGGTCTAGTGCACTGAATAGGGCAGGGCAGGGGTGTGTATACTACTGAGGGGGAGCTAACTTTTTTTTATTTCCTAGTCATTTCCTAGTGGCAGCAGCATACACCACATGGTATTCTGTGTCCCCCAATGAAGGGATAGAGAAAAGCATGTTCTGAAGCAACAGGCTTTTTTAAACAATGCTAACAAGCACAAACGTTAATGGTGGGTTTACATGTTTCAATATCGGCGTCCAATTTCAATGAAAAGTCACGTGGTTCGATCGTTGGACGCGATATCGTTCCTGCGTTGTATGGTGTGAACGTCCAATACGATGCAGGAACGATGTCAATGCGATATCGGGGATTGAATGAGCGTGCTATTCAATGCTCCGATATTGATTGGAGATTGGAGCCGGATCGTGCTGTGTGACAGCCCAACTACGATGCGATGGTCAACGTCACCCATTCACTCCCATGTTAAATGGTCGTTCCTGGATTGGGGGGCGTAGACATCGTACGGACGTTGTATCCAGACATCGCAACGTGTAAACCTCCGATGCGATGCTGGAGAAACGTGCTCTAAATGCGTGCTCCAGCGCCATTGAGTTGCGATATCGCAACGATATTGAAACGTGTAAACCCACCTTCAGAGCCTGCAAGCATCTACAGCTGCTTCTTTTTGCAGCAGTGGTTGGTCTCAAAGGCAACAAGCTGAAAAAAACCTGAAAAAAGAACCACTACCTTAAAAATGTTGATTCATTTGAGATATCAATGTGCAATGTATTTACATTTACAAACATTAAGCAACAACACAAATTTATGAAAATGGGAATAACCCTTTCAGATGTGTTTTGTTAAAGAGATCTATCACCAGAGTCATACTACCCAGAAAGCAGCATGAAGTATCTTGAAAGACCCAAAATCCACCATTGAGTCAGTTCCTTTCCAGTTTCTTTAAAGGGAACCTGTCATGTTGTTTCTTGTTTTTAAAATGCCCCCAATGTTATTTAGATCATGCATTGTGCATCACTAACCCGGTTTAAAAAAAAAAGGAAAATCCAAGTATTTATTCTAAACAAGCACTTTAGATGCTCAGTTGTTTGCATTAAGTGCCTGCACCTTTAGTAATTGGGGTGGATACGTCAGCTGGTAACAGTCACATCAATCCACATTCAGTCATGCAGTTTTTGTAAACATAGTCATGCCATTTCCCCCCCACATTGTAATATATTAACATCACTGAAGGAACTGCAGAACGTCACATATGGTGTAGAAGGACCTGTGGTGATGTTGTGAGAGTGTGAACTTTAGTAGTATCAGGAGAGCACTTCGATCCAGCGAATTTTGCCTGCCTGAACTAACCAGCAGGGGCTTGGCATGGAAACCAAGTATCTGCAGCCCTGAGCAGACTGATGGTTAGGGAAGTGTTCAAGTCAGATCCGCTGCTTGAGGAGACACAGTCTGCAGAATGGAGAGGCTGGACTCTGATAAGAACTTTGTCACTGTTTTGAAAGAAAAACAGTGATTGAGAGACCTGTAGCTGGGTGCACCACGTGGCGAGTGGCTGGAAAACTACAGAGGGCATCTTGCCTGTGAGAAAAGAGACAGCCTGCTGCAGAGAGGCTGTGAAAAGCTGTTAAGGGACCATCACACGCGTCAATATCGCTGTCAATATCGTTGCTGCACGTGACGTTGCAGCGTTATTGACGCGTGTGACAGGGCGCATCAACCAGCGATAAATCGCTGGTTGATGGTCGCCAGGTTTTTGGACTGGACCAAAAACCTGGCGATGGTCGCCTGGTGTACACGCAGCAGCGCTGTGTGTGACACCAGGAGACGCGATCAGCCAGCTCCCAGCACCTCTCAGGAAGCGCTGGGAGCTGGTATCCAGGGTAAACTGCAAGTAACTAGGCAGCGCGCGCTGCCTAGATACCCGATTTATACCTTGGTTACCAGCCTTATCTGCTCACAAGCTCGTATCTAAGGTACACAGCGGATAACTAGGGACCATAGTTACCCGCTGTGTACCTTGGATACCAGCCGGTGAGCGGAGAAGGCTGGTAACCAAGGTATACATCGGGTATCTAGGCAGCGCGCGCTGCCTAGTTACCCGCAGTTTACCCTGGATACCAACCTGCAGACATCGTGGAAACGATATTTAAATAATTTCCAAGATGTCGCTGGTCCAATGATCGCTGTTAAGTCTGCTTGTGTGACAGCTCACCAGCGATCATCCATCAATGTCGCCAGCGATCAGATCGCTGGCGACATTGACGTGTGTGACGCCGGCTTTAGAGGAGAGACGGGGTCCTGTGCCGTCCATACCGAAGCTATTCTGACCAGCCCTGCTGATGTGTGCTTCCTGGCATGTGAGCTGGATTTTGGCTGACCCGACACGGATCTTTGTTTATTTCAACGTTGTTTTGGCGCTAAAGATGTTTGGGACTGGCTGCAGCCAACGTGAATTGCAGGCCTGGGTGAGATTAACAGTACAGTAGCATTTAAGATACCCAGGTATCCTCAGGTTAGGTGTTTAGAGTCACTCTTATATGCACTTGCGTTGTTGTTATTAGTTGTGCTAAGGTTATGTCCCATCCAGGGTACTCTGTGTCGGGAAATAGTTCTTTGCAAGAGGGATGTCATGGGGGTCGGATCCCGTTCTCGTGGCCCTTGTGGCAACCTAAAAGTCAATAGATTATTAAAGTTCGTGATTCCACCTACGATTCCGGTATGGTTACCAGTGCTGCGGGTCAGATCTGATGGGGCAGGTGGGTGTTTACGCTCCCCGTAGGTGGAGTGGGGACCCCAGGGTATTAGCAGGATATAACAGCTTTCCCTGCAGTCTTGATCATCCCTGGGCCTTGCTACCTCTTGCGTGTAGCAGGCGGTGGCTCCACAGGTGAGGGAATAAGTCACACAGACACCAGTCTTTAACTCTGTCTCCTGGTGAAGGCACTTATTAACAGTTCACAGGTTACACGGTGGCTCAGGCCTGGGTAGTCGCCGGGGAACCGAGACAGCTAAATGGGACCCTCAGTGGTGTGCCTGCCTTTCCCTACCAGTCCCTTCCTCAGCACTAGTCTCCTTTTCTACCGTTCAGCGCCTCCGCGGGCAGAGCCTTCAGCCAGCGGCCACGGGTCCCCTGACCCTAGTTCGGCTGCCTTTTCGGGGGATGCACCGGGTGTTGGCCACAGCTTCTCTAGAGCTCGAGGCCTCCGGTTCAGTGGTTCGGGGATGCACTCCCGCACCGCGTTCAGGTCCGGTTCCCTGTCCAGGACCAGACCCCTCCGGTCGGTGTTACCGGGTCCAGATTCGGGCGGTGTCGTTGCCCCTAGAGTCTCTTTCTTTCCTTCTCCTTGGATGGGCCTCCAGCCTCACGTCCCTTCTCCGTCACAACCTCCTCTCCTAACAAACTTCCCACTCTTTCTCACTAACTTCCACCCCACCCATACACTTTTCTACCCTCCTGTCTCTCCTCCCCGGGACTGGGTCCTCCCTACAGAGGGTCCGCCCATGCTCCCCTAATCTAGGGTGTGTTGGATGGGTGTTATGAGGCTCTCATGGTTGCCATCCCCATTCCCCAGCGACAGGGATACCACACCCGTTACTTGGGTACAGCACCCCCCTGTAGCGTCCCGACCAGTGGGGTGGCACATTTATACTCAGTGTGCCATCTTAGAGGGTCCTATTGTGTGCCCTCACCTAATTTACATTGCCCCTGCAGTTAGCTAATTTTGTGGTTTGAACCATTTAGTGTGTAGGTAAACTTGTTCCTGTCTGCCAAGTGCAACACACACATAACCTAGGAACCCTTAGAATGGCACATTGATTCCGGCCAATCCAGAGTGTGTAATTAATAGAGATTGGGTCAAAAACCAAGCAGAAAGTGTTGCACATTACACTGAATTTTATGACAAACCTTTTCCCAGTAAAGAAACGGCTACTTATTCCTGTCTCAGTCTCAGTTTGTGACCCACTGGATCTTATTAAGGGTGCCGTTACACACAGTGATGTTCTACGCATCCTGACAACGACCAGGATCGCCGGAACATCGCTGTGTGGGCGCTGGGGAGCTGTCAAACAGGCAGATCTCCTCAGCGACCAGGGAGCCGACCTCCACATCGTTGGGTAAGCGGGAGGACGCTGGTAACCATGATAAACAGCGGGTATCTAGGCAGTGCACGCTGCTTAGTTACCCGGTGTTTATCATGGTTACCAGCCTGTGAGGTCGCTGATCGCTGGTCTCCTGCTGTCACACACAGAGATGCGTGCTGACCAGCAGGAGACCAAGGACCAAAAAATGGTCCTGAACCATGTGCAGCGATCAGCGACCTCACAGCAGGGGCCTGAACGCTGCTACATGTCACACACTGCAACATCGCTGGAGAGGTCGCTGTTGCATCACAAAACCTGTGACGTATCAGCGATCTCGCTAGCGATCTCGCCATGTGTGACGGGGGCTTAAGACCTTTGGTCATTACAATGTCACAAGCATGTGACCGTAATGAGCGCAGATAAGCCTGCAATTCCTTCACATCAGGCCTGCTTAGCTTCACCCTTTATGGTCACATGGTCATGACATGAGCACAGGTCCTTATACACCATATGTGAATTTCTGCAGGTCCTTCAGTGATTTTAATATATTACAATGTGGGGGGGGCGAGACTAGGTGTAAAAAAAAACTGCATGACTGAATGTGGATTGACGTGACTGTTACCAGCTAAAGTGTCCACCCCAATGACTGAATGTGGATTGACGTGACTGTTACCAGCTAAAGTATCCACCCCAATGACTGAATGTGGATTGACGTGACTGTTACCAGCTAAAGTATCCACCCCAATGACTGAATGTGGATTGACGTGACTGTTACCAGCTGAAGTATCCACCCCAATGACTGAATGTGCAGGCACCTAATGCAACCATATACGGTAAGCTTCCCGTTGCTGGCCAGCTGCACTGTGCTACCCAGTCTGACGATGGGCGTGCAGTCGCTGCTGGGTTAAATTGTGGTGGGTGGCCGTCCCCACCGCAGAGCGAGCGCAGGGTCTGCGCCTGCTCTGTTCACTAAGATCCCCTGGCTCAAATGCTGCAGCAGGCGGGAAGGTTTTAAATGATTCCTACCTGCCATGCTGCCGCATTCGTGCCTCGCCAGAGAGGACACCAAGGACGCTGAAAGCCCAGCAAACCGGCGGCCCCCTCCCTAACGATTCTCTCCCTTACCGCAGCTCCAGCGGACCCATCTGTTCCAGCAACAATTCTGCCCTGGGTCACCATGGGAGGAGAGACAAACTGCTCTTTGGGCAAGCAGCAGGGGAAAAGGCAAGATGGCTGAATATCAGAGCATATATAACAGATGGGGGTGGTTAGGCAAACAGCTTCAGGAGATTATCATTGCCAAACAAGGTCAACTAGATGTCAGATAATCCAGCATAGCTTAATGTGATTAGCAGCTGACTGTCTATAGAATTTGTATATACAGAGCCTGGTGTAGGCAGCTTTCTGAGCTCTGCTACATGGTAAATCTAACAACTCTATCAGAACCGTTGCACCCAGTGATCTAAGTGACAAATCATTGGAATCAGGGTCTCTCTGCCTACATCATGCTACTCTGAGATGAGGTAGCAAGAAACAGCTGACAGGTTCCTTTAAGGCCCCTATGCACAAAACCCACTGTTATTGACGAATCTGGCCGACAATCTAATGTGTATGGGGGATCAGGGTAGATACGGATCCAGCATGCCCAATTTCAGAGTGCTGATTCTTTAATTCTCTAATTCTGGCTTCACACCAAGGTGAAATCTGATCCACGGCTGTCCGGTGTGTACCGGACAGCCCCGAATCAGATTTCGGCCCCATAGTATGCTATGGGGCCGGATGGAGCCGGTTGGCAGCTATCTGCCATCCGGTTTCCATTTGTCCAGGAGAATCCGGGTGAATTTGGATTTTCCTCCCGGACACAAAAATGTTGCATGCAACATTTTTGTGTCTGGGGGAGGGGGGGGAATCTGAGACACTCGGATCCTCCCAATCCGGCGCCCCCTAACATGGGGTCTATGGCGCCGGATCGCACTGGAACCGCACCCGGGTCCTGTGAGAATTTCAGCACCATGGAGCTGTCCCCTGCTGACGGTTCAGGACCCATGGCTAGCTCCCTGCTAGACGTCATCTTGAATTATCAGCAGCTGCAGCTACGCTCATCTGCATCTGGCTGCAAACCGGACCGGAGGGCTTATTAGCCCTCCTGTTCTCTTTGCAAATCCGGTTGACATCGGACAGCCCCAGACCGGATGTTGCCATGGTGTGAACACGGCCTTAGGCTGCTTTCACACTGCAGTTTTTTCCCTGATCAGGTTCTATCAGGTTTGTGTGTGAAAACCAGGAGAGGAACCAGGAGTGTCTCCAAAACTCAGAACAGGGGTCAATCTTTTAATTATAGTTTTTCTCTGCGAGTTCCTCTCCTGGTTTTGGCACACAAACCGGATGGACACTGATCAGGGAAAAAACTGCAGTGTGAAATGGGGGCATTAAAATGAGGGGGTATTACAAAAAGGGAGGCATTACAAGGATGGGGGCATTACAAGGATGGGGGCATTACAAGGATGGGGGCATTACAAGGATGGGGGCATTTCAAGGAGGGGGCATTACATGGATGGGGGCATTACAAGGAGGGAGGCATTACAAGGATGAGGGCATTACTAGGATGGGGGCATGATGGGGCATTACCACAAGTAGGGGGCATGATGGGGCATTACTACAAAAGGGGGCATGATGGGACATTACTAAAAGAGGTGGCATTATGGGGTATTGTTGCAAGGAGGGGGCATAATGGGGCATTACTACAAAGAGCAAATGAAGGGGCATTTCTTCAAGGAGGGGGCATGAAGGGGCTTTTCTGCAAGGAGGGGGCATGATGGGGTATTACTAAAAGGAGGAGGCATGATGGGGCATTACTACAAGGAGGGGGCATGATGGGCCATTATTTAATGTAGGACAAGGATAGGACATTACTACCAAAGGACAAAGATGGGGATATTACTAAAATAAAGGGGGCAGAATGGAGACATTACTGCCAGGAGAGGGTCAGGATAGAGCACATAGCTACAAGGAGAGGGTCAGGATGGAGCACATAGCTACAAGGAGAGGGTCAGGATGGAGCACAGCTACAAGGAGAGGGTCAGGATGGAGCACATAGCTAAAAGGAAAGGGTCAGTATGGAGCAGATAGCTAAAAGAGAGGGTCAGGATGGAGACATTACTACAAGGAGAAGGTCAGGGTGGACCACGTACCTACAAGGAGATGGTCAGGATGGAGCGCATTACTACAAGGAGAGGGTCAGGATGGAGCACATAGCTACAAGGAGAGAGTCAGGATGGAGCACATAGCTACAAGGAGAGAGTCAGGATGGAGCACATAACTAAAAGAAGAGGGGTCAGGATGGAGACAATGGTACAATATAGGGACCAGGATTACAAGGTGGAAAATCTATCTCTCTAATATTCTTCTATTTTTTTCTTCATACAGATCAATCCACCTGCTGTGTCTGGAAAGGGCAGTGAGAGCAGCTCAGCTTCAATGTGAAGTAAGTTCACATGAGCTGTCTGACCACTGCTGAAGAGAAAAGAAGACTGCAAAGGTAAGTTTAAAATCAATTCATTGTTAAAATAATAGAACTTTTCATCATGGTGTCAGGACTACAAGTGCTGTACAGGCAAGAGAGTTTGTCAGCTGCTGACTCTCCCCCTGTGCAGCTCTTGTGACGGCCACTGCTGTCATTTAGGGTAAATTGACCTATCGGCACTTCGCCATGAAGAATTAGGTTTTGAGTTAGAGATTGGGCACTCGGTCTCATAAAGGTTCGCCATCATTGTCCTAGCGTGTGACGGTACCTTAAGAAATATCAGGCGAGTGGCTTCTTGTGGAGATGACAGGTTAGCTCAGCCAAGTGAGTGCTCCGATGTATGGGAGAGTCGGGCAGATTTACTCTATGGGAGGGTCAATTGCATTGCTGTTCTGATCAAGAATAGAGATGAGCGAGTATGCTTGTCACTACTCGGTACTCGCACGAATATCTCGGTACTCGGGGTACTCGGCGAGTACCGAGTAATCCCGCGATACTCTTGCTGTGCTCGGGTTCCACCTCCCTGCATGTTGGCGCTCTTTTCAGAGCCAGCCCGCATGCAGGGATTGGCTGACAGACACTGTAATGCCACAGCTATGTTGGTTGTGGCATTACAGTGATTGGCTGGCCGCACAGCGTCATCAGGTCTTTATAAGACCTGACCGCGCTGTGCTCGTCACTCTGCGCCATTAGACAGTCAGTGTAGGGAGAGCTGCTGCTGATTGAGGGACAGATTTGTGGCCTTCCAGCTAGTGTAGGCACAGGGCTGTCAGTCTAATTACCCCAACAGTCCTTCTGAGGACTAATAGAGCAGTATACAGGGAGGCAGAGTATATACCAAACTTCGCTGTGCCAGTATACCAGCCTTCATCGCATCTGGGGCTGGTTTCCAGGCTCATCCATCCCCAAAACTGTGCTTTTAGGGATTTATTTAGCTCACTATAGGCAGGAGTAGGTTTTAGCTCAAATTAGGGTACACCAAAAGCCTCGTGCTAAAAACAAACTCTTGTCTGCGCTAATTTTGCATGTAAGTGCTGCTACTGTCGGTTGCAGCGTAACTTAGGGTACACCAAAAGCCGCGTGCTAAAAATACCCCATGGCATCAAAGGGACACATTAGATAGGTACTATTTTAAATGACAAACTGGAATACATTGTTTTTCACCCACCCATCTCATGTGCCAGTAACGAGCCTCCTCCGGTCACACATCAATGCCCAGCCACGCAGCACGTCCCTACGACCGTTTCGCAACGCTTGTTCACGGGGACTGATTCACAAACCTGATTTTAGCCTTTTATAATTACCGCCAGCGTGTTCGGCCGCCATGTATTATTAGCGACACGTCACTTCCTCCGGAAGTTGGGCAAGCGCTGCATATGACTGGCATCTATGACGCCGATCTCGCGCTTGCGCACACTCAATACCCAGCTATTCACCGCTATAGCGCCGTGTACTTAGTTAAAAATATATCTCCGGCGGCCATTTTATTGGCGAGCAAGTGCCATGGTCTTGAATTAGAAAAAAGGAGAGGCTCTTTTATGGATTGGTTCACTCTATCAAGGGAGACTTTTTTAACCTAAAGTAACCCCGCGAAAATTGTGCAAAAAACGCAATGGCCATTCATTCTCACATCCAAATACATACACACTACATTTCATTCTGTACCCATCAGTGAGATTGCAGAATTCAAAACTGGTGATAAATTATTACATGATGTAATTATATACAAAATTAATAATGGTGACAAAAAATAATAATTATAATAAGGTTTGTACAAAAGTGAATCAAATTAAAGTTAAGACACAGCATAAACTGTGAAAAGTGAATCAAATTACACACAACCTTATACACATATTGACCTGTATCCAGTGTGAAAGAATTTAACACCCTCTTCTTTTTTTTTTAAATAAAATTACATTCATATCCCTGAATAAAACATTGCAATAAACATTAAAAAAAAAAAACCTTATTTATGGCAGCATTCAGGTTACCCCCTTAAATTTAGCTATATCCCCGCTAACACTCTCTTCATATTTCTTTCAAAGCTTCTTGGTCCAAGCTGACGGTTTCATACAAAAAGTCCCTTTCATAGAAGGTTATCAAGTTCTCCACAGAAAACTAAAATATACAAACAATAATTAAAATCGCGTATGGCATAGGGCACACACATCTACATGTTACCACAATTCCTTAGCATCAGCACAGAAGGATGATTCAAACTTTTATTAAAAAGGAGCATAACTAACCATTTCATTAAGCCCCCCTGGGGACAAGAGTATCTAGTTTGACCATCCATCTGCATTCTTCCTGTGCCAATGTTTTGGCCAAATCACCCCCTCTAATACCAGCCTGTACTCGATCAATTCCTTTTATACTCAATCCCTTTGGATTAAACCCGTGATGTAACCTAAAGTGCTTTGGCAACGTCTTCAAAGTTTCAATATCAATGACTTTAGCGGCTCCCCCAATGTCACGCATGTGCTCACGTACTCTTAACACGCAATTGCCTCGTGGTCAGACCTATATAAATCTTTCCACAAGAAGTTGCGTGGTAGACCACATGAATCGTGCTACACGTAATGTACTTAGAAATCCTGTATACCTCTCCTCCAGAGGAACTAAAATCTTTAGCTTGTCTTACATTGCCCTGAGTGCAAGCTAAACAGTCGCCGCATGGGTAACACCACACTAATGGTCCAGTTGTAATTTCCTCAAAGAAATTATTCTTTTTGGGAATGTAATGACTCGCACTCAGGATGTCTCGCAGATTTCTTCCTCTTCTGGAGGTTAACATGGGTCTGGTTGAAAGATTCATTCAAATGGAAAGGGGAAAGGGAAAGGCCACCCCACCGCCCATTAACCTCCTGGATTCCTGCACCTGGTGTGGCAGCTTTGACAACTGCCCAGGAAACAATATAAAGTAGAAACCACCGGTGCTTGTCTTCTTAAAATTCTTTTCTTTATTATTTTTTTAAAATTATAAAATCATTCAGCGTGCTAGCTGAGCGCTAGACGCGTTTCGGAAAAACAACTTCCTTAATCATTAGCAAAATACAAAAGCTTATGCATATATAAAAAAGAATCCTAAACCCACAGCTGAACATAGTTTGCAATGGTTAGTAATAAAGACATTTAAAGGTTTAACCCTTTCACATGTTATGGAGTTGAATCTTGCACAAAAGGAGTATTAGATTATTTTCTAATACACTACTCATTAGTGTGTATTAATATATTTATGATGATTATCACATATTAATAAATTCTGTTATTACACTCCTGCTGTGCATTTGTTATATTGTTTAAGCATGTTCAAAATTTGATCATCCTGACAACTTTATAGCAAGACCTGTTTTTATTTTTTATTTATAAATATAGTACTTTCTTTATAAATATATTTATAAATATAGTACTTTCCGAATAAGGAAAAAGAAAGTACTATATTTATAAATAAAAAATAAAAAACAGGTCTTGCTATAAAGTCAGGATGATCAAATTTTGAACATGCTTAAACAATGTAACAAACGCACAGCAGGAGTGTAATAACAGAATTTATTAATATGTGATCATCATAAATATATTAATACACACT
The DNA here is from genome assembly GCA_033576535.1 of Allobates femoralis. Classification (NCBI taxonomy): domain Eukaryota; kingdom Metazoa; phylum Chordata; class Amphibia; order Anura; family Aromobatidae; genus Allobates; species Allobates femoralis. The sequence goes on from JARQOC010000007.1 coordinate 147,042,948, forward strand.
AATGAGTAGTGTATTAGAAAATAATCTAATACTCCTTTTGTGCAAGATTCAACTTCATAACATGTGAAAGGGTTAAACTTTTAAATGTCTTTATGTCTTTATTACTAACCATTGCAAACTATGTTCAGCTATGGGTGGAGGTTTCTTTTTTATATATGCATAAGATTTTGTATTTTGCTAATGATTAAGGAAGTTGTTCTTCCGAAACGCGTCTAGCGCTCAGCTAGCACGCTGAATGATTTTATAATTTTCAAAAAATAATAAAGAAAAGAATTTTAAGAAGACAAGCACAAGTGGTTTCTACTTTATACTGGTTGAAAGATGTTTTGCCAAAATTGGATCTGTGGATAACACTTCAAAAATCTTTAACCTCCCGGGCGGTATGATTGTCAGGAATTTTGTACTAAATGCGGTCCCATTTTTTTGGTAAAAAATTTCTTTTATGGGCAGAAATTTTATACATTTGTATTTCCCGCCCAGTTCCAGCCTCCAATGAGCCGCTGCGGCACACAGAGACGGAACTAGGAAGTCATATGGAGGCATCCAAAGGGGTTCTTGCCGGCGATCACAGAGGGGACATCGCTGGATCACCAGGGGAATGTAAGGAGACTCCGCTGCCATTTACCCCGAGCGTCAGAGGCGGACCTACCGTGTTCAGCTGCACCAGGGCCCCGACTGGGTAGGGTGCCCCTCAAGCATCAGTAGGGGGCCCCCGTGACCCTGGACAGAGGAGAGGAGGGTAACTAAGGGAAGCATCCTGCTTCCCTTGGGTGCCCGAGCCCCTCCTCTCATCTGCAGCCCCGGCTCCCAGACCTCCCAGCCCCAGCTCCTCACCTAGAGCTGCAACAGGGCACCCGCCGGTATAGCTACTAGCACACCCTCCCCCCGCTCCTCAGCTACAGTTGCAGAGCTACAGTTGGCTGCACCCCGCTCCTAAGCTACAGTTGGCAGCACCCCTCCGCTACAGCAGCAACCCCCAACCCCCCCCCCCCCCCCCCCCCGCTCCTCACCAAGAGCTGCAACACAGCCCGCGACTTGGGTTTACCGCTCCTGGCAGCGAAAGTTAACCCCGAGTTACGCTCGGGAATACCGCTAGCCTGGTTAAAATTACCCTATCGTCAAGGGCTCTCTGTAAGATCACCATCAGTTCAGCAATAAATCCAGAAGTCGGATTATTTTACCTGCTACTATCTTACAAGAGATACTCACATTACCATCATGTCCATGCATGTCATTCACTATCACGTGGCTGATGCCACGGATTCCAGCCTCGAGTAAAAACATACCTATCAAATAGGAAAAAAAAATCAACATGTACATGTTATAAATTGTGAAAAGTGCAAATTCAGCTACAAAACAAAACAGCTACTCGCCAACTGTGCAGAACAGGATACTGACATGAGGACGAGGCAGCACAGACTCGATACAATGTTGGCCATAAGTATTGACACCCCTGCAATTCTGTCAGATAATACTCAGTTTCTTCCTGAAAATGATTGCAATCACAAATTCTTTGGTATTATTATCTTCATTTAATTTGTCTTCAATGAAAAAACACAAATGAGAATGAAGCAAAAAGCAAAACATTGATCATTTCACACAAAACTCCAAAAATGGGCCAGACAAAAGTATTGGCACCCTCAGCCTAATACTTGGTTGCACAACCTTTAGCCAAAATAACTGCGATCAACCGCTTCCGGTAACCATCAGTGAGTTTCTTACAATGCTCTGCTGGAATTTTAGACCATTCTTCTTTGGCAAACTGCTCCAGGTCCCTGATATTTGAAGGGTGCCTTCTCCATACTGTCATTTTTAGATCTCTCCACAGGTGTTCTATGGGATTCAGGTCTGGACTCATTGCTGGCCACCTTAGAAGTCTCCAGGGCTTTCTCTCAAACCATTTTCTAGTGCTTTTTGAAGTGTGTTTTGAGTCATTGTCCTGCTAGAAGACCCATAACCTCTGAGGGAGACCCAGCTTTCTCACACTGGGCCCTACATTATGCTGCAAAATTTGTTGGTAGTCTTCAGACTTCATAATGCCATGCACACGGTCAAGCAGTCCAGTGCCAGAGGCAGCAAAGCAACCCCAAAACTTCAGGGAACCTCCGCCATGTTTGACTGTAGGGACCGTGTTCTTTTCTGTGAATGCCTCTTTTTTCTCCTGTAAACTCTATATTGATGCCTTTGCCCAAAAAGAGAAAACATTCTTCCAAAACATTTTAGGCTTTCTCAGGTAAGTTTTGGCAAACTCCAGCCTGGCTTTTTTATGTCTCAGGGTAAGAAGTGGGGTCTTCCTGGGTCTCCTACCATACAGTCCCTTTTCATTCAGACGCCAATGGATAGTACGGGATGACACTGTTGTACCCTCGGACTGTAGGGCAGCTTGAACTTGTTTGGATGTTAGTCGAGGTTCTTTATCCACCATCCGCACAATCTTGCGTTGAAATCTCTTGTCAATTTTTCTTTTCTGTCCACATTTAGGGAGATTAGCCACAGTGCCATGGGCTTTAAACTTCTTGATGACACTGCGCACTGTAGACACAGGAACATTCAGGTCTTTATAGATGGACTTGTAGCCTTGAGATTGCTCATGCTTCCTCACAATTTGGTTTCTCAAGTCCTCAGACAGTTCTTTGGTCTTCTTTCTTTTCTCCATGCTCAATGTGGTACACACAAGGACACAGGACAGAGGTTAAGTCAACTTTAATCCACATCAACTGGCTGCAAGTGTGATTTAGTTATTGCCAACACCTGTTAGGTGCCACAGGTAAGTTACAGGTGCTGTTAATTACACAAATTAGAGAAGCATCACATGATTTTTCTAACAGTGCCAATACTTTTGTCCACCCCCTTTTTTATGTTTGGTGTGGAACTATATCCAATTTGGCTTTAGGACAATTCTTTTCATGTTTTTTTCATTGAAGACAAATTAAATGAAGATAATACCAAAGAATTTGTGATTGCAATCATTTTCAGGAAGAAACTGAGTATTATCTGACAGAATTTCAGGGGTGTCAATACTTTTGGACAACACTGTATGTACACTGTATCCACAACTTTTCCCAACCTCCTGTCCTCTCTCATAAGTGACACGCTTGGCCATAGACACGGCACTGATTCTACGGGGCTAAGAACGACACAGTGAATTTCCAGCCATTACTAATATGTTTCATGAATCTGCTTATAGTCCTACCTGAGTCACCACAATGTTACACTGGGCTTCTCTGACACTCTGAATAAAATCATCCAGAATGTACTGCGGCACTTGAGTGGTTTTATCACATCTGGTGGTTCCATGGATTATGAGTACAGAATTGTTATGTACAGCATCCATGATGACACCCTCAAATTTCTTGATATACAACTTTTTACTCTCTTGAAGAATCTGCGGAATTACAAATTGGACATCAAAACTAAGTAAAATTATACATAATATTAACATGCACCTCAATAGCAGATATCGGGGGGAAAATATGGATCCTGCATGTCCGAGTTTGGACTACGAAGTCATTTATTTTGGCGATATAACCACTGGCTGTGGATTCTGGCAGTGGTCCTTTGCCAAAGGAGTCTGCCAGCAGCCCTCAGCCAGAGGAGTCTGCCAGAGACCCTCCGTCAGAGGTGTCTGCCAGCAGCTCTCAGACAGAGGAGTCGGCCAGCACCCCTCTGCTAGAGAAGTCTGCCATTGGCCCGCCACCAGAGGAGTCTTGTCAGTGGCCCTCCACCAGAGGAGTCTGCCAACGGCCCCTTCCAAAGGATTCGGCCATCAGCATTTTTACTATAATGCCAGCATTAGCCGCTCGTCTGCAGAAATCACTCGCCGGACAGGGGTATCTTCTTTGGTAATAAATCCTCGTATTTGCCCAAGAAGTTCATCAAAACTTTCAGCAGTCATGCTAAGGTAGTGCCGGAATTTTTCAGGATGGATCTGCAGTTCTTTATGCAAAGTGCAGAACACACTATGAGTTATTCGCTGTGATGTTATTGGGTGCACCCAAAATCGGAGACGTCTCTTGCTCAGTCTTCGTCTTCGGTGCTCATTGTGGTATGCAATTCCCACAGAGTGCGCAATTTAGAAAACTGTTTTAAAATAAAAATCCAATTCATGGTTTGACATTGCCATTTTGAAGAAAAATACTGGAAAAATTTCGAGGAAAATCCAGGAAAAAAATCCAATGCAAAACCAAAAAATTGTCCAAAACCAGGCACAAAATGGTCAAATCCAGGGAAAAATTATGTTAAAAATCCAGGGAAAATAGGCTGTTGAAACCAGGAATGATTAAATGTCCAAGCAGTAGCCATGTAAAATACAGGAAAAATGAGGGGTGGACACAATAGAAAACTTTATATACCTGTGGGCGGGGACTACAAATGTGGTATAAACTTCATTTACCGCAATTCACCACTGTTGATTTTACTGCATTTGTGCCAGATCTGTCACTTGCGGATACATGCGGAATTTACCGCAAATGCAGAATGTGGTACAATTGCGGTATTAATGGTTAATACCGCAAATGCCTGATCCGGCCAAAAACGCTGATGTGAAAGGCCCCTAATAGAGAAAAGAAAGTGATCTGATCCTCAATATACAGCAACCTGCTACTATCTTACAAGAGACACACTCACATTACCATCATGTCCATGCATGTCATTCATTATCCGTGGCATTAGCCACGTGATTCCAGCCTCGAGTTTACGTAAAAATATACCTATCAAATAGGAAAAAGAAAATCAACATGTACATATTATAAATTGTGAAAAGTGCAAATTCAGCTACAAAACAAAACAGCTACTCATTAACTGTGCAGAACAGGATACTGACATGAGGACGAGGCAGCACAGACTCGAAATGTACACTGTATCCACAACTTTTCCCAACCTCCTGTTGTCTCTCGTAAGCAACACGCTTGGCCATAGACACGGCACTGATTCTACGGGGCTAAGAACGACAGTGAATTTCCAGCCAATACTAATATATTACATGATTATTCTAATCTTCTTATAGTCCTACCTGAGTCACCTCAATGTTACACTGGGCTGCTCTGTCACTCTGAATATAAATCATCCAGAATGTACTGCGCCACTTGAGTGGTTTTATCACATCTGGTGGTTCCATGGATTATGAGTACAGAATTGTTATGTACAGCATCCATAATGACACCCTCAAATTTCTTAATATGCAACTTTTTACGCTCTTGAAGAATCTTCGGGATTACAAATTGGACATCAAAACTATGTAGAATTATACATAATATTAACATGCACCTCAATAGCAGATATCAGGGGGGAGGGGGGGAATATGGATCCTGCATGTCCGAGTTTGGACTACTAAGTCATTTATTTTGGCGATATAACCACTGGCTGTGGAGTCTGGCAGCGGTCCTTTGCCAAAGGAATCTGCCAGCAGCCCTCAGCCAGAGGAATCTGCCAGAGACCCTCCGCCAGAGGAGTCTTGTCAGTGGCCCTCCACCAGAGGAGTCTGCCAATGGCCCTTCTCCAGAGGATTCGGCCTTCAGCATTTTTACTATAATGCCAGCATTAGCCGCTCGTCTGCATAAATCACTCGCCGGAAAGGGGTATCTTCTTTGGTAATAAATCCTCGTATTCGCCCAAGAAGTTCATCAAAACTTTCAGCAGTCATCCTAAGGTAGTCCCATAATTTTTCAGGGTGGTTCCGCAGTTCTTTATGCAAAGTGCAGAAGAAACCACGAGTCATTCGCTATGATGTTATTGGGTGCATCCAAAATCGGCGACGTCTCTTGCTCAGTCTTCGTTTTCGGCGCTCATTGTGGTATGCAATTCCCACAGAGTGCGCAACTTGGAAAACTTTTTTAAAATAAACTGTGCAGAACAGGATACTGACATGAGGACGAGGCAGCACAGACTCGAAATGTACACTGTATCCAGAACTTTTCCCAACCTCCTGTTGTCTCTCGTAAGCAACACGCTTGGTCATAGACACGGCACTGATTCTACGGGGCTAAGAACGACAGTGAATTTCCAGCCAATACTAATATATTACATGATTATTCGAATCTTATTGTAGTCCTACCTGAGTCACCTCAATGTTACACTGGGCTGCTCTATCACTCTGAATAAAATCATCCAGAATGTACTGCGGCACTTGAGTGGTTTTATCACATCTGGTGGTTCCATGGATTACGAGTACAGAATTGTTATGTACAGCATCCATAATGACACCCTCAAATTTCTTGATATGCAACTTTTTGCGCTCTTGAAGAATCTGCGGAATTGCAAATTGGACATCAAAACTAAGTAAAATTATACATACTATTTACATGCACCTCAATAGCAGATATCGGGGGGGGGGGAATATGGATCATGCATGTCCGAGTTCGGACTACTAAGTCATTTATTTTGGCGATATAACCACTGGCTGTGGAGTCTGGCAGCGGTCCTTTGCCAAAGGAGTCTGCCAGCAGCCCTCAGCCAGAGGAATCTGCCAGAGACCCTCCGCCAGAGGAGTCTTGTCAGTGGCCCTCCACCAGAGGAGTCTGCCAGCGGCCCTTCTCCAGAGGATTCGGCCTTCAGCATTTTTACTATAATGCCAGCATTAGCCGCTTGTCTGCATAAATCACTCGCCGGAAAGGGGTATCTTCTTTGGTAATGAATCCTCGTATTCGCCCAAGAAGTTCATCAAAACTTTCAGCAGTCATCCTAAGGTAGTCCCGTAATTTTTCAGGGTGGTTCCGCAGTTCTTTATGCAAAGTGCAGAAGAAACCACGAGTCATTCGCTATGATGTTATTGGGTGCACTCAAAATCGGCGACGTCTCTTGATCAGTCTTCGTTTTCGGCGCTCATTGTGGTATGCAATTCCCACAGAGTGCGCAACTTGGAAAACTGTTTTAAAATAAACTGTGCAGAACAGGATACTGACATGAGGATGAGGCAGCACAGACTCGAAATGTATACTGTATCCAGAACTTTTCCCAACCTCCTGTTGTCTCTCGTAAGCAACACGCTTGGCCATAGACACGGCACTGATTCTACGGGGCTAAGAACGACAGTGAATTTCCAGCCAATACTAATATATTACATGATTATTCTAATCTTCTTATAGTCCTACCTGAGTCACCTCAATGTTACACTGGGCTGCTCTGTCACTCTGAATAAAATCATCCAGAATGTACTGCGCCACTTGAGTGGTTTTATCACATCTGGTGGTTCCATGGATTATGAGTACAGAATTGTTATGTACAGCATCCATAATGACACCCTCAAATTTCTTAATATGCAACTTTTTACGCTCTTGAAGAATCTTCGGGATTACAAATTGGACATCAAAACTATGTAGAATTATACATAATATTAACATGCACCTCAATAGCAGATATCAGGGGGGAGGGGGGGAATATGGATCCTGCATGTCCGAGTTTGGACTACTAAGTCATTTATTTTGGCGATATAACCACTGGCTGTGGAGTCTGGCAGCGGTCCTTTGCCAAAGGAATCTGCCAGCAGCCCTCAGCCAGAGGAATCTGCCAGAGACCCTCCGCCAGAGGAGTCTTGTCAGTGGCCCTCCACCAGAGGAGTCTGCCAATGGCCCTTCTCCAGAGGATTCGGCCTTCAGCATTTTTACTATAATGCCAGCATTAGCCGCTCGTCTGCATAAATCACTCGCCGGAAAGGGGTATCTTCTTTGGTAATAAATCCTCGTATTCGCCCAAGAAGTTCATCAAAACTTTCAGCAGTCATCCTAAGGTAGTCCCATAATTTTTCAGGGTGGTTCCGCAGTTCTTTATGCAAAGTGCAGAAGAAACCACGAGTCATTCGCTATGATGTTATTGGGTGCATCCAAAATCGGCGACGTCTCTTGCTCAGTCTTCGTTTTCGGCGCTCATTGTGGTATGCAATTCCCACAGAGTGCGCAACTTGGAAAACTTTTTAAAATAAACTGTGCAGAACAGGATACTGACATGAGGACGAGGCAGCACAGACTCGAAATGTACACTGTATCCAGAACTTTTCCCAACCTCTGTTGTCTCTCGTAAGCAACACGCTTGGTCATAGACACGGCACTGATTCTACGGGGCTAAGAACGACAGTGAATTTCCAGCCAATACTAATATATTACATGATTATTCGAATCTTATTGTAGTCCTACCTGAGTCACCTCAATGTTACACTGGGCTGCTCTATCACTCTGAATAAATCATCCAGAATGTACTGCGGCCTTGAGTGGTTTTATCAATCTGGTGGTTCCATGGACTTACGAGTACAGAATTGTTATGTACAGCATCCATAATGACACCTCAAATTTCTTGATATGCAACTTTTTGCGCTCTTGAAGAATCCTGCGGAATTGCAAATTGGGACATCAAAACTAAGTATAAATTATACATACTATTTACAGTCAACCTCAATAGACGATATCGGGGGGGGGGGGAACTTAGGATCATGCATGTCGAGTTCGGACCTATGAGTCATTTATTTTGGCGATATTAACACTGGCTGTGGAGTCTGGCAGCGGTTCTTTGCCAAGGAGTCTGCCAGCAGCCTCTCAGCCAGAGGAATCTGCAGAGACCCTCGCCAGAGGAGTCTTGTCAGTGGCCCTCCACCAGAGGAGTCTGCCAGCGGCCCTTCTCCAGAGGATTCGGCCTTCAGCAATTTTTACTATAATGCCAGCATTAGCCGCTTGTCTGCATAATCACTCGCCGTAAGGGGTTCTTCTTTGGTAATGAATCCTCAGTATTCGCCCAAGAAGTTCATCAAACTTTCAGCAGTCATCCTAAGGTAGTCCCGTAATTTTTCAGGGTGTTCCGCAGTTTCTTTATGCAAGTGTCGAAGAACACACATACGGCCATTCGCTATGATGTTATTGGTGCTACTCAAAATCGGCGACGTCTCTTGATCAGTCTTCGTTTTCGGCGCTCATTGTGGTATGGCAATCTCCCACAGAGTGCGCAACTGGAAAACTGTTTTAAAATAAAACTGTGCAGAACAGGATACTGACATAGAGGATGAGGCAGCACAGACTCGAATGTATACTGTATCCAGAACTTTTCCCAACCTCTGTTGTCTCTCGTAAGCAACACGCTTGGCCATAGACACGGCACTGATTCTACGGGGCTAAGAGACGACAGTGAATTTCCAGCCAATACTAATATATTACATGATTATTCTAATCTTCTTATAGTCCTACCTGAGTCACCTCAATGTTACACTGGGCTGCTCTGTCACTCTGAATAAAATCATCCAGAATGTACTGCGCCACTTGAGTGGTTTTATCACATCTGGTGGTTCCATGGATTATGAGTACAGAATTGTTATGTACAGCATCCATAATGACACCCTCAAATTTCTTAATATGCAACTTTTTACGCTCTTGAAGAATCTTCGGGATTACAAATTGGACATCAAAACTATGTAGAATTATACATAATATTAACATGCACCTCAATAGCAGATATCAGGGGGGAGGGGGGGAATATGGATCCTGCATGTCCGAGTTTGGACTACTAAGTCATTTATTTTGGCGATATAACCACTGGCTGTGGAGTCTGGCAGCGGTCCTTTGCCAAAGGAGTCTGCCAGCAGCCCTCAGCCAGAGGAATCTGCCAGAGACCCTCCGCCAGAGGAGTCTTGTCAGTGGCCCTCCACCAGAGGAGTCTGCCAGCGGCCCTTCTCCAGAGGATTCGGCCTTCAGCATTTTTACTATAATGCCAGCATTAGCCGCTTGTCTGCATAAATCACTCGCCGGAAAGGGGTATCTTCTTTGGTAATGAATCCTCGTATTCGCCCAAGAAGTTCATCAAAACTTTCAGCAGTCATCCTAAGGTAGTCCCGTAATTTTTCAGGGTGGTTCCGCAGTTCTTTATGCAAAGTGCAGAAGAAACCACGAGTCATTCGCTATGATGTTATTGGGTGCACTCAAAATCAGCGACGTCTCTTGATCAGTCTTCGTTTTCGGCGCTCATTGTGGTATGCAATTCCCACAGAGTACGCAACTTGGAAAACTGTTTTAAAATATACTGTGCAGAACAGGATACTGACATGAGGACGAGGCAGCACAGACTCGAAATGTACACTGTATCCAGAACTTTTCCCAACCTCCTGTTGTCTCTCGTAAGCAACACGCTTGGCCATAGACACGGCACTGATTCTACGGGGCTAAGAACGACAGTGAATTTCCAGCCAATACTAATATATTACATGATTGTTCGAATCTTCTTATAGTCCTACCTGAGTCACCTCAATGTTACACTGGGCTGCTCTGTCACTCTGAATAAAATCATCCAGAATGTAATGCGGCACTTGAGTGGTTTTATCACATCTGGTGGTTCCATGGATTATGAGTACAGAATTGTTATGTACAGCATCCATAATGACACCCTCAAATTTCTTGATATGCAACTTTTTACGCTCTTGAAGAATCTGCGGGATTACAAATTGGACATCAAAACTAAGTAAAATTATACATAATATTAACATGCACCTCAATAGCAGATATCGGGGGGGAGGGGGGGAATATGGATCCTGCATCTCGAGTTTGGACTACTAAGTCATTTATTTTGGCGATATAACCACTGGCTGTGGAGTGTGGCAGCGGTCCTTTGCCAAAGGAGTCTACCAGCAGCCCTCCGCCAGAGGAGTCTTGTCAGTGGCCCTTCACCAGAGGAGTCTGCCAGCGGCCCTTCTCCAGAGGATTCGGCCTTCAGCATTTTTACTATAATGCCAGCATTAGCCGCTCGTCTGCATAAATCACTTGCCGGAAAGGGGTATCTTCTTTGGTAATAAATCCTCATATTCGCCCAAGAAGTTCATCAAAACTTTCAGCAGTCATCCTATGGTAGTCCCGTAATTTTTCAGGGTGGTTCCGCAGTTCTTTATGCAAAGTGCAGAAGAAACCACAAGTCATTCGCTATGATGTTATTGGGTGCACTCAAAATCGGCGACGTCTCTTGATCAGTCTTCGTTTTCGGCGCTCATTGTGGTATGCAATTCCCACAGAGTGCGCAACTTGGAAAACTGTTTTAAAATAAACTGTGCAGAACAGGATACTGACATGAGGATGAGGCAGCACAGACTCGAAATGTATACTGTATCCAGAACTTTTCCCAACCTCCTGTTGTCTCTCGTAAGCAACACGCTTGGCCATAGACACGGCACTGATTCTACGGGGCTAAGAACGACAGTGAATTTCCAGCCAATACTAATATATTACATGATTATTCTAATCTTCTTATAGTCCTACCTGAGTCACCTCAATGTTACACTGGGCTGCTCTGTCACTCTGAATAAAATCATCCAGAATGTACTGCGCCACTTGAGTGGTTTTATCACATCTGGTGGTTCCATGGATTATGAGTACAGAATTGTTATGTACAGCATCCATAATGACACCCTCAAATTTCTTAATATGCAACTTTTTACGCTCTTGAAGAATCTTCGGGATTACAAATTGGACATCAAAACTATGTAGAATTATACATAATATTAACATGCACCTCAATAGCAGATATCAGGGGGAGGGGGGGAATATGGATCCTGCATGTCCGAGTTTGGACTACTAAGTCATTTATTTTGGCGATATAACCACTGGCTGTGGAGTCTGGCAGCGGTCCTTTGCCAAAGGAGTCTGCCAGCAGCCTCAGCCAGAGGAATCTGCCAGAGACCCTCCGCCAGAGGAGTCTTGTCAGTGGCCCTCCACCAGAGGAGTCTGCCAGCGGCCCTTCTCCAGAGGATTCGGCCTTCAGCATTTTTACTATAATGCCAGCATTAGCCGCTTGTCTGCATAAATCACTCGCCGGAAAGGGGTATCTTCTTTGGTAATGAATCCTCGTATTCGCCCAAGAAGTTCATCAAAACTTTCAGCAGTCATCCTAAGGTAGTCCCGTAATTTTTCAGGGTGGTTCCGCAGTTCTTTATGCAAAGTGCAGAAGAAACCACGAGTCATTCGCTATGATGTTATTGGGTGCACTCAAAATCAGCGACGTCTCTTGATCAGTCTTCGTTTTCGGCGCTCATTGTGGTATGCAATTCCCACAGAGTACGCAACTTGGAAAACTGTTTTAAAATATACTGTGCAGAACAGGATACTGACATGAGGACGAGGCAGCACAGACTCGAAATGTACACTGTATCCAGAACTTTTCCCAACCTCCTGTTGTCTCTCGTAAGCAACACGCTTGGCCATAGACACGGCACTGATTCTACGGGGCTAAGAACGACAGTGAATTTCCAGCCAATACTAATATATTACATGATTATTCGAATCTTCTTATAGTCCTACCTGAGTCACCTCAATGTTACACTGGGCTGCTCTGTCACTCTGAATAAAATCATCCAGAATGTACTGCGCCACTTGAGTGGTTTTATCACATCTGGTGGTTCCATGGATTATGAGTACAGAATTGTTATGTACAGCATCCATAATGACACCCTCAAATTTCTTGATATGCAACTTTTTACGCTCTTGAAGAATCTGCGGGATTACAAATTGGACATCAAAACTAGTAAATTATACATAATATTAACATGCACCTCAATAGCAGATATCGGGGGAGGGGGGAATATGGATCCTGCATGTCCGAGTTTGGACTACTAAGTCATTTATTTTGGCGATATAACCACTGGCTGTGGAGTCTGGCAGCGGTCCTTTGCCAAAGGATCTGCAGCGCCTCTGCCGAGAATCTGCAGAGACCCTCCGCCAGAGGAGTCTTGTCAGTGGCCCTTCCACCAGAGGAGTCTGCCAGCAGGCCCTTCTCCAGAGGATTCGGCCTTCAGCATTTTTACTATAATGCCAGCATTAGCCGCTCGTCTGCATAAATCACTGCCGGAAAGGGGTATCTTCTTTGGTAATAAATCCTCGTATTCGCCCAAGAAGTTCATCAAAACTTTCAGCAGTCATCCTAAGGTAGTCCCGTAATTTTTCAGGGTGGTTCCGCAGTTCTTTATGCAAAGTGCAGAAGAAACCACGAGTCATTCGCTATGATGTTATTGGGTGCACCAAAATCGGCGACGTCTCTTGCTCAGTCTTCGTTTTCGGCGCTCATTGTGGTATGCAATTCCCACAGAGTGCGCAACTTGGAAAACTGTTTTAAAATAAACTGTGCAGAACAGGATACTGACATGAGGACGCAGGCAGCACAGACTCGAAATGTACACTGTATCCAGAACTTTTCCCAACCTCCTGTTGTCTCTCGTAAGCAACACGCTTGGCCATAGACACGGCACTGATTCTACGGGGCTAAGAACGACAGTGAATTTCCAGCCAATACTAATATATTACATGATTATTCGAATCTTCTTATAGTCCTACCTGAGTCACCTCAATGTTACACTGGGCTGCTCTGTCACTCTGAATAAAATCATCCAGAATGTACTGCGGCACTTGAGTGGTTTTATCACATCTGGTGGTTCCATGGATTATGAGTACAGAATTGTTATGTACAGCATCCATAATGACACCTCAAATTTCTTGATATGCAACTTTTTACGCTCTTGAAGAATCTGCGGATTACAAATTGGACATCAAAACTAAGTAAAATTATACATATATTAACATGCACCTCAATAGCAGATATCGGGGGGGGGGGGGATATGGATCTGCATGTCCGAGTTTGGACTACTAAGTCATTTATTTTGGCGATATAACCACTGGCTGTGGAGTCTGGCAGCGGTCCTTTGCCAAAGGAGTCTGCCAGCAGCCTCAGCAGAGGAATCTGCCAGAGACCTCCGCCAGAGGAGTCTTGTCAGTGGCCCTCCACCAGAGGAGTCTGCCAGCGGCCCTTCTCCAGAGGATTCGGCCTTCAGCATTTTTACTATAATGCCAGCATTAGCCGCTTGTCTGCATAAATCACTCGCCGGAAAGGGGTATCTTCTTTGGTAATGAATCCTCGTATTCGCCCAAGAAGTTCATCAAAACTTTCAGCAGTCATCCTAAGGTAGTCCCGTAATTTTTCAGGGTGGTTCCGCAGTTCTTTATGCAAAGTGCAGAAGAAACCACGAGTCATTCGCTATGATGTTATTGGGTGCACTCAAAATCGGCGACGTCTCTTGATCAGTCTTCGTTTTCGGCGCTCATTGTGGTATGCAATTCCCACAGAGTACGCAACTTGGAAAACTGTTTTAAAATAAACTGTGCAGAAACAGGATACTGACATGAGGACGAGGCAGCACAGACTCGAAATGTACACTGTATCCAGAACTTTTCCCAACCTCCTGTTGTCTCTCGTAAGCAACACGCTTGGCCATAGACACGGCACTGATTCTACGGGGCTAAGAACGACAGTGAATTTCCAGCCAATACTAATATATTACATGATTTTCGAATCTTCTTATAGTCCTACCTGAGTCACCTCAATGTTACACTGGGCTGCTCTGTCACTCTGAATAAAATCATCCAGAATGTAACTGCGGCACTTGAGTGGTTTTATCACATCTGGTGGTTCCATGGATTATGAGTACAGAATTGTTATGTACAGCATCCATAATGACACCCTCAAATTTCTTGATATGCAACTTTTTACGCTCTTGAAGAATCTGCGGGATTACAAATTGGACATCAAAACTAAGTAAAATTATACATAATATTAACATGCACCTCAATAGCAGATATCGGGGGGGGGGGGGGGAATATGGATCCTGCATGTCCGAGTTTGGACTACTAAGTCATTTATTTTGGCGATATAACCACTGGCTGTGGAGTCTGGCAGCGGTCCTTTGCCAAAGGAGTCTGCCAGCAGCCCTCGAGAGATTGCCAGAACCTCGCCAGAGGAGTCTTGTCAGTGGCCCTCCACCAGAGGAGTCTGCCAGCGGCCCTTCTCCAGAGGATTCGGCCTTCAGCATTTTTACTATAATGCCAGCATTAGCCGCTCGTCTGCATAAATCACTCGCCGGAAAGGGGTATCTTCTTTGGTAATAAATCCTCGTATTCGCCCAAGAAGTTCATCAAAACTTTCAGCAGTCATCCTAAGGTAGTCCCGTAATTTTTCAGGGTGGTTCCGCAGTTCTTTATGCAAAGTGCAGAAGAAACCACGAGTCATTCGCTATGATGTTATTGGGTGCACCAAAATCGGCGACGTCTCTTGCTCAGTCTTCGTTTTCGGCGCTCATTGTGGTATGCAATTCCCACAGAGTGCGCAACTTGGAAAACTGTTTTAAAATAAACTGTGCAGAACAGGATACTGACATGAGGAGAGGCAGCACAGACTCGAAATGTACACTGTATCCAGAACTTTTCCCAACCTCCTGTTGTCTCTCGTAAGCAACACGCTTGGCCATAGACACGGCACTGATTCTACGGGGCTAAGAACGACAGTGAATTTCCAGCCAATACTAATATATTACATGATTATTCGAATCTTCTTATAGTCCTACCTGAGTCACCTCAATGTTACACTGGGCTGCTCTGTCACTCTGAATAAAATCATCCAGAATGTACTGCGGCACTTGAGTGGTTTTATCACATCTGGTGGTTCCATGGATTATGAGTACAGAATTGTTATGTACAGCATCCATAATGACACCCTCAAATTTCTTGATATGCAACTTTTTACGCTCTTGAAGAATCTGCGGGATTACAAATTGGACATCAAAATAAGTAAAATTATACATAATATTAACATGCACCTCAATAGCAGATATCGGGGGGGGGGGGGGGGAAATATGGATCCTGCATGTCCAAATTTGGACTACTAAGTCATTTATTTTGGCGATATAACCACTGGCTGTGGAGTCTGGCAGCGGTCCTTTGCCAAAGGAGTCTGCCAGCAGCCCTCAGCCAGAGGAATCTGCCAGAGACCCTCCGCCAGAGGAGTCTTGTCAGTGGCCCTCCACCAGAGGAGTCTGCCAGCGGCCCTTCTCCAGAGGATTCGGCCTTCAGCATTTTTACTATAATGCCAGCATTAGCCGCTCGTCTGCATAAATCACTCGCCGGAAAGGGGTATCTTTGGTAATGAATCCTCGTATTCGCCCAAGAAGTTCATCAAAACTTTCAGCAGTCATCCTAAAAGGGAGTCCCGTAATTTTTCAGGGTGGTTCCGCAGTTCTTTATGCAAAGTGCAGAAGAAACCACGAGTCATTCGCTATGATGTTATTGGGTGCACTCAAAATCGGCGACGTCTCTTGATCAGTCTTCGTTTTCGGCGCTCATTGTGGTATGCAATTCCCACAGAGTACGCAACTTGGAAAACTGTTTTAAAATATACTGTGCAGAACAGGATACTGACATGAGGACGAGGCAGCACAGACTCGAAATGTACACTGTATCCAGAACTTTTCCCAACCTCCTGTTGTCTCTCGTAAGCAACACGCTTGGCCATAGACACGGCACTGATTCTACGGGGCTAAGAACGACAGTGAATTTCCAGCCAATACTAATATATTACATGATTGTTCGAATCTTCTTATAGTCCTACCTGAGTCACCTCAATGTTACACTGGGCTGCTCTGTCACTCTGAATAAAATCATCCAGAATGTAATGCGGCACTTGAGTGGTTTTATCACATCTGGTGGTTCCATGGATTATGAGTACAGAATTGTTATGTACAGCATCCATAATGACACCCTCAAATTTCTTGATATGCAACTTTTTACGCTCTTGAAGAATCTGCGGGATTACAAATTGGACATCAAAACTAAGTAAAATTATACATAATATTAACATGCACCTCAATAGCAGATATCGGGGGGAGATATGGATCTTGCATGTCCAAGTTGGACTACTAAGTCATTTATTTTGGCGATATAAGCACTGACTGTGGAGTCTCGCAGAGGTCCTTTGCCAAAGGAGTCTGCCAGCAACCCTCCACCAGAGCTGTCAGTGGCTCTCAGCCAGAGGAGTCAGCCAGCACCCCTTCGCCAGAAGAGTCTGCCAACGGCCCTTCACCAGAGAAGTCGGCATCCCTCTGCCAGAGGAGTTGGCCAGTGTCCCTCCACCAGAGGAGTCTGTAAGTGGCCCTCAGCCAGAGGATTCTGCCAGCAGCCCTCCATCAGATGAGTTTGCCAGCGGCCCTCTCATGGAGAATCCAGGAGTGCTGGGCAGAGCAGGTGCTCCTGTGTATGGAGGAATCAGGAGAGGTCTCTTCTGGCTGAACCATTGACACCTATCATGTATGGAGCCCCTTACTCACCAGCTGCAAGATGTAATGTTGTTCCAAATGGTTCTGGAACTCATTCTTCAGGTCTACACTTAACTGTTCTCGAGTTGCCTAATAAGACAATTGAAAGTGTAACAAACAAAACAGGGCTATTAACTGAATAATAACTTACAATCTAAGTCAGAATAGCAACCTCACCTCTTCATCAATATTGCTACTAGTCCATGGATTCCAGTTTTCCTGTGGTGGGGACCAACCAGGATACTACATCAGAAACATTCTGCTCCTGAGAAGGCTCAAAATGTTCCAACTTTCCCAGGGTAAGCGACAATGGATGGCTGGGATCCTCGGGCTGAAAATGTACAGATGATTAACTTTTGATAACCCTATGACTGTAGTTCAGAATTTTTATTAACCCAATCCTGACATGTCATATACATCACAAATGTTGGGTGCGGGTGTTATGGCAGCATGGTGGCTTTGTAGTTAGTACTGTAACCCTGCAGCAGTTTGTATGTTCTCCCCGTGTTTGCATGGGTTTCCTTTGGGTTCTCTGGTTAACTCGCTCACTCCAAAGACTGATAGGATAGAGAATTTAGATTGTGAGCCACAATGGGGACAGTAATGGTAATGTCTGTAAAGCACAGTGAAAGTAACTGCAGGATGAGGCACGCCAAGTGTTGAGGAGGGATGGGTCAATACTCACCGAATTAGGTAACACTATATTCAGTTTCCGAATAACAATTCTTTTGAACAATGGGCTGAGGTTGACTCCATATGGTTCAATCTGCACACAACAAGAAAAAAACAGTCAAAAAGACACTTCAGTGGAACGTACACTCTCTAGATTCTGGTTAGAAGCAAATATGAATAAATGTTACAAATCACAATGGTAGAAAACATTATTCGAGAAGGAGGGGACACTGACCGGCATCAACACACCCAGGGCCAGCACTACACTGTTCCAAATTATTATGCAAATGTTATTTTTCTCTGATTTTTCTAAATATTTGGTGCAAATGACAGTCTGTGTAATAAAAGTCATCACCCGTTAGAGTATACATCAAATTTTATTGAAGATATCTCCCTATGATAACAGTATAATTTTCAAAATTAAAAAAAACTCTAAAAGCACTGTTCTAAATTATTAGGCACAGTAGAGTTTCTAAACATTTGATATGTTTGAAAGAACTGAAAATGCTCATTTGTTGAATTTGCAGCATTAACAGGTCACATTCACTGAAATAAAAAGCTATTTAACTCCAAAACATTCTAACAGGCCAAGTTACATGGTAACATAGGAACTCTACTTTGATATCACCTTCATAATTCTTGCATCCATTGATATTGTGAGTTTCTGGAGAGTTTCTGTTTGTATTTCTTTGGATGATGTCAGAATAGCCTCCCAGAGCTGCTGTTTTGATGTGAACTGCCTCCCACCCTCATAGATCTTTTGCTTGATTATATTCCTAAGGTTCTCTATAGGGTTGAGGTCAGGGGAAGATGGTGGCCACACCATGAGTTTATCTCCTTTTATGCCCATAGCAGCCAATAGCACAGAGGTATTCTTTTCTAGCATGAGATGGTGCATTGACATGCATGAGGATGATTTTGCTCCTAAAGGCATGTCTTTGCTTTTTGTACCATGGCAGAAAGTTCTCAGTTGGAAACTCTATATACATTGCAGAGGTCATTTTCACACCTTCAGGAACCTTAAAGGGGCCTACCAGCTGTTTCCCAATGATTCCAGCCCAAATCATGACTCCTCCATCTCCTTGCTGACGTCGTAGCGTTGTTGGGACCTGGTGGCATCCACCAACCATCCACTACTCTATTCATCTGGACCATCCAGGGTTGCTCGGCATTCATCAGTAAACAAGACTGTTTGAAAATTAGTCTTCATGTATATCTGGACCCATTGCAACTGTTTCTGCTTGTGAGCACTGTTTAGGGGTAGCCGAATAGAAGGTTTATGCACCACAGCAATCCTTTAAAGGATCCTACTCCTTGAGGTTCGAGGGACTCCAGAAGCACCAGCAGCTTCAAATATCTGTTTGTTGGTTTGTAAGGCCTTTTTAGCAGCTGCTCTCTTAATCTGATGAACTTGCCTTGCAGAAACCTTCCTCATTCTGCCTTTATCTGCACGAACACATCTGTGCTCAGAATCAGCCACAAATCTCTTCACAATACGATGATCACGCTTAAGTTTTCGTGCAATATCAAATGTTTTCATCCCTTGTCCAAGGCATTGCACTATTTGTTGCTTTTCGGCAGCAGAGACATCCTTTTTCTGTCCCATGTTACTTGAAAACTGGCCTGCGTAATATTGCGGAACACCCAGTTTTCCTTTTATTGGGCTTATCTGCCAAACTAATTATCACAGATATCTGAGATTGATTTCAATGATCCAAAGAACCCTGAGACCCAATACCATCAATGGGTTTCATTGAAAAAAAAACTAAAACCCTATGACACTTAAAACCAATTTGCATAATAATTTGGAACACAGTGTACACCACTGCAGGCCAGGGTTAGGACGAGATTACTCCAAAGGGAGAGCACAGTCCCTGATCCTGACTGGAAGGGGGAACCAAGGTAGAAGGCCTGGGTGGAGAGCAGAGTTTATGGGAGCATCCTAGAGGGAGTGAAGGCAGAGTAGAACCACGCACACGTGACAGGACGTGACAGACAGTATAAATAGACCAGTAGAACCATCTAGAAGGCAGTTGGTGGGTGGCTGGCAAGAACATCAGGAGCCTGTAAAGACGATCGAGTCTGTCAGAGAAGGACAAGAGCCAGAGAGAAACGTCCTGGGGACTGGAGCCAGTGGGAGTTCATCCCAAAGACCATAGAAAGACCAAGAAGAGACAGAGGAGCCAGAAAGAGGGACTTCAGAGGACAGAAGGGTTCCCAGG
Organism: Allobates femoralis; assembly: GCA_033576535.1. Classification (NCBI taxonomy): domain Eukaryota; kingdom Metazoa; phylum Chordata; class Amphibia; order Anura; family Aromobatidae; genus Allobates; species Allobates femoralis. The sequence continues at coordinate 147,062,928 of JARQOC010000007.1, forward strand.
GATATGGGTAGTGAACAGTCCACCCGTGAGCCCCACGTCCACACCGACGGTGACTGTGTGGAAGGACCAGGCCGCAGTAGGGGATCAGCCCCAGACTAGTAGAGATGACCAGGCTCAGCTGGCAACCCAGAGGCTGTGGTATCTTCATGTGTCGCAGCCAAAATCACACATATACGCTGAAAAGGTGGCCACATAGGGTCAAGGGGACTGAGAAGTTGCCCGACAAGGCCCACGGCCACTGGCACGGGGCTTTGTGTTCGAGGCGCAGGGCAGGAGGGTGAATGTCAGCGCAGTGAGTCATCGTGGAGAGGACAACAGAAGGGGGTCCCAGTTCAGTGTCACCAAGCTGCTCGAGAGTCATCTGGATTCCTTCCTCCAAGGGCTCAGCGCTCTGCGGGCTGTTGCAACTGAGAAGTCCGTTGTAACCTGAAACTGAGAGACTGTGAGTAAACATTAAGATTGCACCCCGATGTGTCTGTTAAGTTAATCACCACATAATCAGCCCTGCGCTGTAACATCATAACCAACTCACTAAAGCTCACACACAACGACGCACCAGCGATCCCGACAGCCATAACGATCCTGTAGGGATTGTTGGTACGTCATTACCTGGTCGCTGGGGAGCTGTCAAACAGGCAGATGCAACCAGGGAGCCACCTCCACATCGCTGGAAGTGGGAGGACACTGGTAACTATGATAAACTGTGGTTATCTAGGCAGCGTGCTCTGCCTAGATACCCGGTGTTCATCATAGTTACCAGCGTCCTCCCTGCTTACAGGCTGCACTAAGCAGGGAGGACGCTGGTAACTATGATAAACACCGGGTATCTAGGCAGCGGTGTTTACCATGGTTACCAACCTGTGAGATCGCTGATCTCTCGCTGTCACATGCAGCGATGCGTGCTGACCAGCGGGAGACCAGCGACCTAAAAATGACCCGGAGCACTTTGTAACGATCAGCGATCTCACAGCAGGGGCCTGATCGCTGCTAAGTGTCACACTTAGCGAGATCATTAGGGAGATCGCTGTTACGTCACAAAACCTGTGATGTTACAACGATCTCGTTATGTGTGACGGGGCTTAACTGTAGCATCTTCTGCCCTGAGGTTAGCACTACCCGTGAAGAGCTTTCCAACATGGCTGCATTGCCAACAGCCCCAGAGCAGCAGCGGGTATCTATAGTCGCAACCCACGGGTGGCGTCACAAGAACAATTATCCCAAAGTCCATATTCCCCCAAAAGAAACAAGAATTCCCCCTTTTTATTGACTGCACAAGGGCCACGGACCGGGTCACATCACCGTGACATTCCCCAAGTGAAACAGCACCGACTGACCCGGTACAGAGTACTCCAAGGCCCCAAAGGGCGCGTCAACTTGTTGTCACACACATGGTTCACCGTCACAGTAAAATGGGTCACATACACCTAAAGACCATGTTTTGAAACTTTGAACAGGCTAGAAACAACAGGCGTCATGTGTAACGAGAAGGGAGTGGTGCGGCCTCCCTTCGTGGGCCGGGTTGCCAAGTCGTACCCGCCCACAAAAGGAAGTCCAATGCAGCAGCACTTGTCCGTCGGCCACAGAGACCCACCCCAAGGTGGGGCTGACAACGTGAGAAGGAACAGCCCAAGGAGGAGGGCAGGAAACTCAGTGCGAGATCGACCTGGGAACAGAATGGCAGCAAGGTACCCAGAGAGCGCCATAGAGGAAGGCGACTGGATGGCCTCGGTGCATGGGGTTGAGCGTGCGGACATGAGGGAGGTCTAGAGCAGCTGCCACTCCTGGACCTGGGTTTCCTGCAAGGAGCTATAGATCACCGGGGCCAGCAGCTGAGAAGGGCCCAGGTGCAGGCAATAGAGTCGTGGAAAAATGACCTGCTGGAGAGGATGACCCCTGCAGCCCTGGAGGAAGATGAAGATGACGGCACCAAAGAAGTAGCAGGTACCGACACTTCCCCGGGAGAGACTAGTGAAGGGGAAGCATACGTGAAAGCGATCAGCTGGAGGGACTACTGCCACCAGCAGGAGCCTGAACGAGGGGCCAGGGTGCAGGAGCGTCAGGCCCAATAGAGGTCCTTGGAAGACCGGAACCTGCAAGCAAAAAGGAGGGTCCTTAAGTCCTGGGTCTGTAAATAGAGGGCTGATACGTGCGGGTACCGTGGTCTGTTTTGACCTCGAGAGAGGCTTGGGGTTCCTCAAAGAGCATGGAGTGGCCAAAGACCTTTTTGTGACCCGGCGGGATGTGGAGTCCCACCTGCCAGATTGCCACACCGGGCGGGACTTATACACTGGGGACCGTGTGACCTTCACCCGACGCCAGGGTGAGTGGGGGTGGTATGCCCTAGATCAGTGATGGCGAACCTTTCAGAGGCCGAGTGCCCAAACCGCAACCCAAAACTAAATTATTTATGGCGAAGTGCCAATATGGTAATATAACCTAAATTACAGCAGTAGTAATCATAAGCGCTGCACAGGGGTAGAGCCAGCAGATGCTAACTCTCTTCCCTGTGCAGTGGTTATAGTCCTGAAACACTGATGATCAATTCAATTATTCTAACAATTAATTGATTTTAAACTTACCTTTGCAGTCTTCTCTTATCTTCAGCAGTGGTCATCCAGCTCATGTGTACTGCACATTGAAGCTGAGCCGCTGCCACTGCCCTTTCTAGAAACAGCAGGTGGATTGATCTGTATAGAAAAAATGCAGAATATTAGACAGAAGATAGATTTTATCATGGTATGCAAGCATATTTCATACTGAAATCCTGGTCCCTTTCCTTGCAGTAATGTGCTCCATCCTGACCCTCTCCTTGTAGCTATGTGCTCCATCCTGACCCTCTCCTTGTAGCTATGTGCTCCATACTGACCCTCTCCTTGCAGTAATGTGCTCCATCCTGACCCTCTCCTTGCAGTAATGTGCTCCATCCTGACCCTCTCCCTGTAGTTATGTGCTCCATCCTGATCTTTTCCTTGTAGTAATGTGCTCCATCCTGACCCTCTGCTTTCAGTTAAGTGCGCCATCCTGACCCTTTCCTTGTAGTTATGTGCTCCATCCTGACCCTCTCCTTGTAGTTATGTGATCCATCCTGACCTTCTCCTTCTACGGTAGCTATGTTCTCCATCCTAATCCTCTCCTTCTAGCTATGTTCTCCATCCTAATCCTCTCCTTCTAGCTATGTGCTCCATTCTGATCCTCTCCTTCTAGCTATGTGCTCCATTCTGATCCTCTCCTAGCTATATGATCCATCCTGACCATCTCCATGCATTTATGGCCCCATCCTGACCCTCTCCTTGCAGTTGTGCTCCATCCTGACCCTCTCCTGGCAGTAATGTTCCTATCCTGACCCCCTTCTTGTAGTAATGTATTTATCCTTATTCCCTTGTAGTATGCCCCACCCATGTCCCCTTCGGTAATGTCCCTTCCTTGTCCCTTGTGGTAATGTCCCCATCCTGCCCCTATAATGTAGTAATGCCCCATCCTGCTGTAATGCCCTATCCTTGTCCCCTTGCAGCAATATGCCCCATCCTGCAGTAATATGCCACATTCTTGTCCCCTTGCAGTAATGTGCCCCATCCTGCAGTAATACCCTATCCTTCTCCCCTTGCAGTAATATGCCCCATCCGTGTCCCCTTGAAGCAATATGCCCCATCCTGCACTAATGTGCCTCACCCTTGGCCCTATGCAGTAATATGCCCCATCCTGCACCAATATGCCCCATCCTTGTTCCGTTGCAGTAATATGCCCCATCCAGCAGTAATGTTCCCCATCCTTGTCCCCATCACATAGTAATATGTCCCATCCTCGTCCCCATCACATATTAATCTGCCACATCCTGCCCCCATCATATAGTAATATGCCCCATCAGCCCCATTACATAATAATATGCCCCATCCTGCCCCATCACATAATAATATGCCCCATCACATAATATGCCCCATCCTGCCCCCTGTTACTATTGCCCCATTAGCCCCATCACAGAATAATATGCCCCATCCTGCCCCCTGTTACTATTGCCCCATTAGCCCCATCACAGAATAATATGCCCCATCCTGCCCCCTGTTACTATTGCCCCATTAGCCCCATCACAGAATAATATGTCCCATCCTGTCCCCTGTTACTATTGCCCCATCAGCCCCATCACAGAATGATATGCCCCATCCTGCCCCCTCTTAGTAATGCCACATCAGCCCCATCACAGATTATGCCCCATCCTGCCCCTCATAGTAACGCCCCATCAGCCCCACATAGTAATGCCCCATCAGCCCCTCATAGTAATGCCCCATCCTGCCCTTCATAGTAATGCCCCATCCTGCCCTTCATAGTAATGCCCCATCAGCCCCTCATAGTAATGCACCATCCTGCCCCTCATAGTAATGCCCCATCAGCCCCTCATAGTAATGCCCCATCCTGCCCTTCATAGTAATGCCCCATCAGCCCCTCATAGTAATGCCCCATCCTGGTTGTTATAAATAGATGATGAAAAAAAAAAAATCATACTCACCTTCATGCTGCAGTTTCCTCTGCTGACATCCTCTGCACTCTGTAGTGTCTTCTCCTCCCGACCCGCGGAGTGCGGTCACGTGACGCCGGGTGCGTCACATGACCGCTATCACATGACGCTGGCCGGGAGGGCGGGGCTTGGAAGTGTGTTGGAGAGAGGAGAAATGTCTCCTCTGCTCCGACACAGCTTTGATCTGCCGGCGCCGCGGCGCGCGCCGGCAGATCTAAGCAGCAGTGTAGTGGCGAGGCCGCGTGCCAGCGGAGGCGGCTCTGCGTGCCACCCCTGGCACGCGTGCCATAGGTTCACCATCACTGCCCTAGATGTTAAAATCGTGAAGCACCACCCTCGAGATCAACAGAGCCCATGGTGTTGCAGCTAGCGGCCATATCCATAGTATGGCCTAGGCAGCCCCAGCCAACACCCATACCCATCAGGGAGCCAAGCCCCAGTGTTACCACCCCATCTGCAGCAAATCCGAGATGCAACAACACAGACTCCGTTGCGGGGAGCAGCGATGGTAGCAGCACCAACGAGGGAGACGGCAACTTAATAAAAAACAAATATATTCCATCTCACTTGTTTATTTTCACCAGGTTGGCAGCTTCACGCTTGATTTTCCTCAATTCATGGGTAGTTATTTTGCGCCTTTTTTGCCCAACATGCTTCTTGCGACCCTGTTGGCTATTTGCCATGAAACACTTTATTGTTCGGTGATCACACTTCAAAAGTTTGGCGATTTCAAGACTGCTGCATCCCTCTGCAAGACATCTCACAATTTTGGACTTTTCAGAGCCTGTTAAATCTCTCTTCTGACCCATTTTGTTAAAGGAAAGGAAGTTGCCTAATAATTAAGCACACCTTATATAGGGTGCTGATGTCATTACACCACACCACTCCACATTACAGAGATGCACATCACCTGATTTACTTAATTGGTAGTTGGCTCTCAGCCTATACAGCTTGGAGTAGGACATGTATAAAAAGTATCATGTGATCGAAATACTTATTTGCCTAATAATTCTGCACACAGCATACATTGAATTACGCTGAGTCATACTCGGTGTAAATGATAGATAACGACACAGTCAATGTACAAACAAAAAAAAAATGGAAAAAGACGTTATATTAAGATAAGTTTCACTCTTAATGTTTTCATGTCATTAATCTTTTATACTTAAAACATTTTACAGAACTAAGCAGAGGAATGGAGATACTCAGTCACCAAGATGTTATATAAATATATGTATTTAAATATATATTACTCCCTCTCTAGGAAATTTGTGTGGAGGGCAGAGTAAATTAGAATGTTCTTTGGTACATGTACATTGAATATGGGGTTTTGTTAAAGATAAGTAGTCCAATAGTAATACACTTATTGAGGTCTGTGGTTTGGGGAAACAACTCATTTTTACACTAATTCCAGGTAAGCATAGCGTACAGCACATGATTTAGTGTGACCTGGAGAACAAGATGGCTTCTAACTTCCTCAGGCAAACCAATCAAAACAATGAGGTGTAACGGGACCTGTTGGAGGCCTTGGGGCTGCTGGTGAAGGTAGCAGTGGTCAAGGAGCCAGAAGAAGACTTAAGCCGTGGGAGATGCTGAAGCCACCCTACCGTTACCTTGTCCTTGCAAAGTATGCCAGATCTCTCTTTCTCTCTCTTACAGGAACTACAGACTCAGAATATGCCTCAAGATAGAAAGGTGTGAGTGGAGGCAGGGGCTCTGGTGGTAGGAGACCTCTGGCAGGTGGAAGGTAGGACCTGTCTCCCCAGGAACCTGTACCCAGGAATATCCAGGCTGGCACATGGTCCAACTCACCTGTCTTTGAACATTTGGTTTTCCCCTGAGATCGAGACCCTCTTTACAAGGTATGTTCAGGGTTGGCTTACATATGCAGGACACAACTCTGGAAGGGTTTGTTAAAATCCCTAGAAAACACCCCCCCAAACCATGGTGCCCATTTCAGGGCCTGCAAATGGACTACATTTAGTTACCCAGGTGACCACACCCTCTAGTCTCTGTACAGGTCTCAGGGACTGAGTAAATTATGTACTATGACCATCTACGGTGTGCATATATGAGCATGTTATTGTTGCTGCTTTTACCTGTCCTGGGGTTTCACCATAGACTTATGCAATTGTGTATATGAGGCATAATGACATGTTTCTTTTCTATAGTAGATCCTCATTATTTTAAAGTAACACTCTCATTGAAGCCTGAAGGTTGGATGGTCCTACAGAAACAAGTCAGGAATACTCTTGATCCCAGAATTGATGGGCCATATCAAGTGCAGCTGACCACACCTACTGCTGTCAGACCAGAAGGAAGCTCTGTGTGGGTGCACGCAAGACATTGCAAGAGGGTCCTGAGACCACCAAGACAAAATGAGGAGAGTGATGTTCTTGATTCTACTGTCTATACTGTTGACAAGGGTCACATACATACACGCAAGTGATACAGATGAGCCTTACACAGCAGTACCATTAGACCCAGCAGAGGTCTTTAATAAGTAGAGATGACACACAAAAAATTCCCAAAAGGGAGAAAAAAACGATTTTCGGTCCAATATTTATATATAACAAATACAAATTTTATTGATAGACAAAAGTGGTACAAGAGTAAGGAAGGGTGATAGTCCCATAGCACAAGAATCATACAGGTTCATCAGGAATACATTTTATACATAATAGATCTAGCTAATATCAGATATCAATTCATTAACACTGCTGTCAAGCTCTTGATTCAACTACTGTGTAATACAAAACTCTACCAGTCCATATATACCGTATTTTTCACTTTATAAGACGCACCGGATTATAAGACGCACCCAGATTTTAGAGGTGGAAAATAGGGAAAAAAATATTTGTAGCAAAAAATGACTTTGATATGACACTCAGGCCCTGCGACCAGTCAGCGCTGGCGTCTGTTTCCTTCGGATGCAGGTGCAGCATGTGAGCAACTCCAATGACTTCTGCTCCAGTGTCTGTTGGCGGGGAGACAGACGCCAGCACTGACTGGTCAGAGGGCTGAGTCATATCAATGTTACATGTGACATGACTATGCAACTTCTGACAACGTTGGAACTGCTGCAGCATCAGGGGTAAGGGTGCGTGCACACGATCAGTATACGCAGCCTTTTGGACGCAGCGTCTTGTTGCTGTGTCCAAAATGCTGCGTAGTACAGTACAAGCATAGTGAATGGGATTTGTAGAAATCCCATACTCACTATGCTTCATCCGACCGCAGCATTCTGACAGCTGCGGTGCGGGTTGCCGGCAGTCCGCTCCTCAGCATGTTCATTTCATGCTGCGAAGTCGGAAGCGGCTCCCATCGGGGGACTGCAGGGAGAAGCTGCCCCGCACCTGCCACACATGGTGATTACAGGGCGGCTGCGGTCTCCCTGCCTCCACATGCGGCTTCACTCATGTCCGGAGGAGCCGCGTCCAACACACAGCTCCTCCCAACCGTGAGCACATAGCCTTAGTATGGTCTTTATTACTTTTACAAGGGCCAACAAGGTGAATAAGATGGGATTTGTTCATGTAGTACAGGGCCGGTTTTAGGCAAAGTGGGGCCCTAGGCAAAAGGTTAAAGTGGACCCTAAATGCTCAGGCCACTTTCACATCTAACGCTTTGCTGCATTTTGCTCAATTTGCATTTCCATGCGTTTTTACCGCAAAAACGCATCAAAACGCATGCGTTTTTGTTCCCATTGATTTTAATGGAAACACATGCAAAAACACATGTGCGTTTTCAAACACAGAAAACGCATGCGTTTTTGCCAACGCTGCCCAAAACATCGGGGAAGACGTTTTGTGCTGCGTTCGCAAAAATGCATGCGTTTTGCGTTTTTGAAAACGCACATGCGTTTTGCATGCGTTTTTACATGCGTTCCCATTGAAATCAATGGGGGGAAAAACGCTAGCGTTTTTAATGCGTTTTTAGCGGTAAAAACGGCTAGAAAGGCAAATTGAGCAAAACGCACACCAACCTTAGATGTGGAACAGGCCGTAGTTATATGGTAAGAGTGACTTCATAAGTTGATTATCTAGGTCAGAATAAGAACATACTGAACATCATTTTTATTTCAATCATAAAAAAAAACAAACAGAAATTTGTAAAAAAAAAAAAATATTTTTTTTTTATTTTCCGAGACCCATGATGTTTTAATTTTTGAAGATACATAGATATGTGAGGGCTTACTTTATGTGCCCTGAGCTGACATTTTTACTGATACCATTTTGAGTCAGATACAACATTTTGATCGCCTTTTATTGCATTTTATTGTAACAACGTGGTGGCCTAAAAAACATAATTCTGGCGTTTTTATTTTTTTCCCATTACGCCATTTACCAATTGGATTAATTTACTTCATATATTGATAGCTTAGATTCTTACGAACGCAGCAATACCAAATATGTGTATTTTTACATTTTTTTCACTGTTTTATTGCTATATTCAGCTCAGCTCCTTTGGGGGCCCCTAAGAGAGTGGGGGCCCTAGGCAACTGCCCCCCCTAACGCCGGCCCTGATGTAGTAGCAATCCCTTTAAGAACTATAACTCCAGCATGTACAGTAGATTGTATAGCATGCTTGGAGTTCTAGTTAAGCCCAGTATTGGTAGTGTTAACTTTACTTTATTAGTGGTTATGTTACATATACATGTGAACTCACTTTAATGTGTCCTGCTTTGCCATCACCCTGCTGAATTTAAGGAAGTGGCCATAGTCTGCAGATCAAGTTCTGATGTGATGTACTGTAAGAGGGAGGGCCAGGGAGGGTGTATGTACACTGCTGAAATATGATGCTCCAGCCCTGTCTCCTAATTACAAGTCACCACAGAGCTTGACCTGTAGATGCAGGGCCAGGGGAGCTGTACACTGCCATTATATGCAGGCTCCAGCCCTGCTCTCCATATACTGAAGCTCCTGAACTGCAGACTGAGCTTCCTGGATTTCTGCACTGTGTCAGGGCTCAGCAGGACACATTACACTGAGCAGAGGGAGTGACACTGTGACAAGGTACCTGTGATAAGGTGCCGATCTGCTGTGCTCTGCCCTGTCTTCATGGCAGTGAATCAGCACAAAGCTCAGTGCTCATTCACTTGCCACAGCTGCCCCCGGCTCCTCCATTCCCACTATCTGCAGCACACAATGTCCCAGCAGCTGCAAGAAGCTGGGGAGCGACCATGTGTGCCGACTTCTCCTGCTCCTCGGGCTCACCTCTCCGCTGTCTTCAGTGCAGAGAGGTGGGTGGAGACTGGGAGCAGTGAAGTGAATATTTAAGTAGTTAATGAGCCGGGACACGTGGTGCTCCTGCCGCCTGGATTCTTCAGCAGGGACCATCCCCTGCCCTTCTGACCCCACTTCACTGCTCTCTCCCCCTCCCAAGCAACTGAGGATGATAGAATGTTATATTCCTTTTATAAGACGCACCCCCACTTTCCTCCAAGACTTGGAGGAAAAAAAGTGCGTCTTATAAAAGGAAAAATACGGTATATATACATACACCCACGTCCCTGTTTAGATGTAATTACTCAACAATTGGATACGCCATAACCCATACTGCAGCAAGGAATATAACTAAATAGATAAATACCAGCGCAGCACATTAATTAGTGGTTAATAGGATCTCTCACAAGATCAGATTCATATGTGCACACTTTTGTCTAAAAGTTTTATATCCTAGCTGTATCAATGAACCACTATTATAAATCAGATCAAATGAGAGAAATCCAACCAACTAGTAAGACACTATCAGTACCTTCTGTTGCCTATGATCCATATAGCAGTGGGGCATAGTAGGTATATTATCCTGTGATTAAATCAACACAGCACACCACTGCCATATTGCATCATCTAACAGCTCATGTATCAAAAACCACTAATTAAGACAGGGATAGCTATTTATAGGACTTCTCACGAGTTTAGACCCACTGTGCAAAATCATGCCACATCGTTTTTATCCATATGCTGTATCATACATCAGCTGTATCACTCCACAATCATCCACAGTGAATCCAAGGATGCGGAAATCCACACTAAATTGTATATACTTGGAGGGCAGTCAGAAAGCCACCTCCACCTATATGGGTCAGTCTATTACATCATAGTACAGGGCACCGCAATATATACACAGAGAGGGTGTCAGCAAGAGCTAAACCAGCTTGTACCTGATTATTCAGTCCTGTTTATCATCCGTGCATCAGCCCAATTTGCATTTCGGATATTCCTTCATCAAGGGGCATGCGCAAGACACATGAGTGCCTTCTTGCTGCACTACCTGAAACATGATCCTCGGACTGTTAGAATCCGAAGTAAGGCTATGTGCACACAGGAAGGTTTAGTGAAGGTTTAGGAGCGGAACTGCCGGTCGGTTTCCATCAGGTTTATGCAAATTTATGTTAATCCAAAAGCGGCTTTTGGATCAACAAAGAAACCTATGGAAACCGACACCCGGTGTGCACACACCGGCGGTTTCCACATGCTCATCCGTTGCTAACCCGCTGGGTCCCCAGCGGGTTAGCAAAGAATGTGCATGTCCTATAAACCGGCCGGTTCTGCAGCGGCTGCAAGCAGAATCATGTGCTGCTTCCAGCCGCTGCAGAACCGACGCCACTAACCCGCTGTGCACCGCCGCACACCCGACCGTCTTCCGCAGCTCGGACCCGACAGGAAGCCGGTGGACGGCTCCGGAGCTTCCTGTCGGGTCCGCCCAGCCGCCGCCGCCCCTAACCCGCCCCCGTGTGCACATAGCCTAATACTGACTACTGGGTTGCCAAACTCTTAGATCCCCGGTACAAGAGTAAATTTGGCCAAATGATTCCTGCCCTGGAAAGGGATTCACGCATGCAGGATTATCAACAGAAACTTTTACTTAATCTTAGATCTGCTTTTCCCCAAAACACCAGTGGAGCACATAGTGAATATCGCAGTTCTAACTTTCCAACCCTGGGAACTTCGAGTTGTCATCATTACTCAAACGTTAACAGTAACAGTCTAACTAGTAACAGCAATTTTGTGGAATCATTTCACCAATTTTTTACACCATCCTTTGCAATGCCAGAAGAGAGAACAAGTATGACACATAGTGAACGCCTAGAGAGGATGGTACAGAAGTTATCTACAGCTCAATATCGATGCCATGACTGGGTAACTAGATCCTTGTTCATTTTGGGCTTCCAAACTGGAAAAATGGCATGAGCTTGCCACTCATGCCTTGGAGATTTTGTCGTGCCCCGCAGCCAACCTTCTCTCTGAACATGTCTTCAGCGCTGCTGGTAGTGTGCTGACGGATGAGTGCACGCGTCTGTCCAATGACAGTATAGACAGACTAACCTTTATCAAAATGAACCAGTCATGGATCCGCAAGGACTTTGCCACCCCTGTGTCAGACTGGGGAGACTGAGCGGTTGTGTACTTTACAATGTGCTGCATTAAACTCCACATTTCCATATTTCTACTCTGGGACAATTGATGCCACTTAAGTGGTGGCTGTTCCTAATTTTATTAAAAAAAAATGGAGATTGTTGGTCTCCTTGCTGTTTGTTGCTTGACTTGAGTAGGGCCCTCTGAGCTCAATACCTATCCTTGACAATCCTGCCTCTTATTCAACCTTTTTGTCCATCGAACCAGTGATGAACAAATTAGCTGTATTCACATACACCATTTTTGGGTGCTTAAAAGGATTGTTTGGTCAATCTCCCCTGTCCACTAGGCCTAATCAAGTCACCTACCTCTACATTATTTCCCGTAGTAATCCACAAAACTAATGGTGGTCCCACCTGTGTGTGGTGGGGCATATCATTGATGGGAACGCTTGCATGAGCTTTGACTTTATCTGCCCTACTAGGACCAAACAGGTCTCTGACCTACCTCTCCATTATTTCCTGTAGTACTCCAGAAAACTAATGGTGGTCCCACGTATGTGGCGGACCATATAATTAATGGGAACGCTTGCATGAGCTTTAACTTTATCCGGCCTACTAGGCCCAAACAGGTGTCTGACCTACCTGTACATTATTTCCTGTAGTACTCCACAAAACTAATGGTGGTCCCACCTGTGTGGCGGGGCATATCATTGATGGGAACCCTTGCAAGAGCTTTGAATTTATGTGGCCCTCTAGGCCCAAATGGGTCTCTGACCTACCTCTCCATTAATTCATGTAGTACTCCACAAAACTAATGGTGGTCCCACCTGTGCGTAGCGGGTCATATCATTGATGGGAACCTTTGCAAGAGCTTTGAATTTATGTGGCCCTCTAGGCCCAAACGGGTCTCTGACCTACCTCTCCATTAATTCATGTAGTACTGCACAAAACTAATGGTGGTCCCACCTGTGCGTAGCGGGTCATATCATTAGTGGGAACGCTTGCATGAGCTTTGAATTTATCTGGCCTACTAGACCCAAACAGGTCACTTATCTCCCTCTCTTATTTCCTGTAGTAATCCACGAAACTAATAGTGGTCCCACCTGTGTGTGGTGGGGCATGTCATTGATGGGAGTGCTTGCATGAGTTTTGAATTTATCTGTCCCACTAGATCCAAACAGGTCACTTACCAACCTCTCATTTCCTGTAGTAATCCACGAAACTGATACTGGTCCCACCTGTGTGTGGCGTGGGCATAACTTTGATGGGAGCACTTGCACGAGCTTTGAGTTCATCCAGCCTACTAGGCCCAAACAGGTCTCTGACCTCCCCATTATTTCCTGTAATATTCCACGAAACTGATGGTGGTCCCACCTGTGTGTGGCGGGGCCTAACATTGACGGGAGCGCTTGCATGAGCTTCAAGGGAATCTGGCCCACTAGGCCTATTCAGGTCACTGACCTACCTCTCTAGTTTTTACTGTAATGCTCCACAAAACATACAGTTGCTGAGCAATGTTTAACCTTGAAAAGCTAGGCCAGGTCCTGTTCCAGACCCTTTGCCATGCATGCAAGCTGGGCCATTCAGCAATTTTTGGTCTGGGACAATTGATGCTATTTTGCTGTAGGTGTAACCATTTGAAAAGAGTGAGAATTCTTGTTGGAGTCCCCTTGCTATGTTTTACATGATTTAAGAATGGTGTGACATGCCCATACCTGTGTCTTATCCTCCTTTTACTCTTCCACCTCTTTTTACTTAATGTAAAAAACTAATACCACTTAGCCTCTGACTTTTTGTACTGTGTTTGGATTGTTGTCACTTTTTCTGGTGTTTGTTGTTCATTCTGAGTAGTTTGGCAGCTTTTGGAGACCTTTAAAGGTGTTTTCTATGTGTTTGCTGTAGCCTGCCATTCATTTCAATGGGGCTGGCGGTGTTCGATGAACAAATCACTAATTTGATTAATCAAACCGAATTCGAACATTGAGGTGGTGGCTCATCACTATTAGTAAGTCTTGTTTCCATAACAATGTATGGGTTGACCTACATGACCCTAAGGATTTTAATGTGTTTAGCTAAAAAATATAATCAGTTGGAAGTAGTATCCATGGCTTCTTTTGGCTTTGACAAAGACAAAACATACATATTCAATACATAATAATGCTACTAAGTTAATTATGACAAATATGAAAGATGATATAGAAATTAGGGGAAATACCTACAGACAAGGTGTATTTCACTGTGACAACACCAACACAGGTTGAGCACACTATTAGCAATACATGGTTTCTATTTTATGAACCAGAAGTAAGTCCAGACTTAGATTTCAACACAAAGTTTCTTAGGAGAACCCTTACAAATAGACCACTACATATTATGTAATAGAAGTATTCAGAATGATCCCCACTGTCGGGCACTGGACAGTCTACAGAGATCTTGGTGTGCCAAGGCCCGGCCCCAAAGGTGGAATTATTAAACTATTTATATTATCTTGGGGATAAAGTAATGTACACTGTGCCCTTAAGGAAAGCCTGCACATTGTTCCCAGGGATATATCTGGTGTGTGGCCAACAAGCTTTTGAATGGCTACCACTTGGGAGAGAAGGGAGATGCACTCTAGCCAGATTAGAGCCAGTGCCTCTCCCCACTTTACACCTTCCCACTTGGATTCCTGGCACTAATGTGACTAATGAGCACCCTAACAATCACTGTTTGGTGGGAAAGAGTACCCACAACCCTAGCCTTGTTTGGAGGCACTTGGGAACCTTGTGCATGCTGGGGCTGATCCTTATAGGTGCTGTGCTGTAAATGCTCTGATTAGAATAATAAGATTCTGTTCACGAGGCACTAAAGGTTTGGCACCAGGTGCAAAAAAATCAGTGTACAAGGAATGTCTTGATGTTTGCTCCTCTCCAAATTTTGCTAAGAGATAAAGATTGAGGAGTCCAATGCAATCCAGCTCTTGCAGAGACAATAAATACAAATATTCTAAAGCTTTTAAATAATCCCATTTGAATCCTAGATGCTGAAGTGTGCAGTGAATAAGAATATACATATCTGAGTTATCTAAAGTGTTTTTCTTTTAAGTCAATAGAGTGAAGTATTCCAGTTCCATAAGTCAATGATGGGGGAATGCATGAATGTCTCCATTGCAATAAGGACTACACCTGATGACAAGCACACCAGAACCCTTGAAAGAATAAGGCTGAGACTGCAGATGACCTGATTCAAAGGGACTGACAAGACGACTGGGGAGCGTTGTGCACCTTATTGCAGAGACTTTGATTGAGCTCTTCCTTATTGCAGAGACTTTGATTGAACTCATGACTGTAACTGAACTACGATAAGAGTCAAACTGAAGATGCATTTACACCTGTTATACACCCAATGTGGTTTCACATCTAGGCTCAAAGGTAACACTAGGGATACGGACAAAAGAACCGTATCCCTAGAAGGGGAAGATGATTCTACAGTTGTACCCCCACTGTTTGGGTCATTACCCTTTTGTCATTACAAGAGGATAGTCCAGGTGTGACCACTGGTTTTTGCCAGTATGGTACACTAATCTAGGCCTGTGGTGGGGTGCATCTCCGGATAGTTACCTATACGAGCATAGAGATTAGAGAATGCGTGTTGCAAATGAAAAATAAAAATGTGTGAATGCTTACAAGGGTGACAACCAGTGGGCAGTCCAGGATGGTACACATTTCCCACAGTGTACACAGCTTATCTGTGTATTCTGTGACATATGGCCTGTCCAGGGGGTCATTCTTTATATAGGCAGGATAGCAGCTCAGGTTACATAAGGTGATAACTCCTGTATCTTCAAAAATTCAAACAATTAGAAGAGGAAGTAATGTCAGGGCAACTATCTGACATTGTGAATAATTGTTTAATATACTTTTTTTATACTTTTTTATTTTTCACTCTGCTTGTGATTCATTTAGCGCTCCACAAGCCGATAAGAAAAAAAAACTTTTTTCCTGTAATCACCATAAAGCAGATATTGTTGGGGAACCAATCATTGTGAAGAATTGAGAATGGAACCAATAAATGTGAAGTATTATTAACTCATGTATTAGCATCTGCCTATAAAAACCTGTTGGTGTGCCCCCCCCAGGAATATTCTGATATAGAAAAATGAGACTTGCTTTCATTCCTCCGTCAACTAACCGCTGATAAGAATCCGGCATTTTGCTGTGACAAATTGAATACCCACAGAATTACACACACGTGATCAGTTACCTTAATGCTGATGGCGCCACAAGGGACCGCATGGAGCCACCCGGTTACAGATATACGCTGGCTGTGATGAATTATGGTCCTTCAGACGAATACAAAATGGAGATGGGGCAGCAGATTTTTATACAGTATGAGGCTGTCCCCACCCATCTCACACCTCTGGGATGTCTCATAACTCCACCCCTCCAAATGGAGATCTAGATATCCAAAACTTATTATTTGCCATATCTTTGTCTGGGAATGTCATAGCCGGAAGACAATGCACATATTCTCAGTTATGATTTTATCTTCGCCTAGATATGAAGCATGACCCCTCTGCTGGTATCCTACTGGCCAATATCACATTTAGGTTACTTATGATCATCGCACACATATGTAAAAATATGACCCGTAAAAATGTGACCCTTTGAATGTCTAGATCGCATATCTATGCTTGACATGTTTATAGACAGCACAGCTCATGAGATATTAAACGTTATAACGCGGCTCCACGTGTCTGAGTGAAAGAATTTTCTCTCAATTTCTATCTATGCATCTGGCTAAGTGACAACTTCCTTAGGTTGATTAGCATATCACAGGACAGGAAGAAGCCCCTTTGCTTTCCTAATTAATTAACATGTTCCTCTTCTGGGAGAGGATATAGTCTTATCTGGACAACATGGCTGCTCTGAGCAAGATGGTTATTTGTAAGAATATTGCTTATTCATCACATCAGTCATTTAGGACATTGGATCATTCAGAGATCCTCACTGAACTTCTGGAGTGAGTTTGCTGCACTGAAAGTAAAGGGGCAGAATAATATTGCACGCTTCACTTTTCAGTTTTTTATTTGTTAACAAAGTTTAAAATATCCAATAAATTTCTTTCCACTTCATGATTGTGTCCCACTTGTTGTTGATTCTTTAAAAAAATTAGAATTTTATATCGTTGTTTGAAGCCTGAAATGTTGCAAAAGGTTGAAAAGTTCAAGGGGGCCAAATACTTTCACAACGCACTGTAAATACTGAGAACACTAAATGGGGCACTAAGGCCCCTTTCACATCAGCGTTATTTTTAAATCGCGGCAGATGCGGTAAAAAAAACGCATCTGCCGCGATTACCGCATAACCGCTGCACTTGCGGTGCGGTTGCGGCAAGCCCAATACAATGTATAGGCGGGCTTGCGGCAAGTGTGGTTTTGGGACTTGCGGCAGGTGCGGCCGCGAAAAAAACCGCGGTCAGCCGCGTTTTTTTCGCGGCCGCACCTGCCGTAAGTGCCAAAACCACATTTGCCGCACCTGCCGCAAGCCCGCCTATACATTGTATTGGGCTTGCCGCAACCGCGCCGCAAGTGCAGCGGTTATGCGGTAATCGCGGCAGATTCGTTTTTTTCACCGCATCTGCCGCGATTTAAAAATAACGCTGATGTGAAAGGGCCCTTAGATGGGCAGATTTCTGCCCATAAATGAGCATTGATTGACCATTTATAATCTGATCGGCTCTCATTTAAAGACCTGCTAATTGATTTGATAGCTGATTGGTGGCAAGTTTACGCAGGCTGATAATAGGGAACTAGTGCTCTTATGAATGCTCATTCTTTATTGGTCTGGTAAAGAGACTTATACTACAGTCCATCTCAAAGAGAGGCTGCCGTCACCAGTAAAGCGCCCCCTAGTTGTTGGCAAGACTCAGCAATTCTCATAAAGGTGATCATTTTCTGCATTGTCTTTTATAGTGCTGCAGTCATCTTTGGTTTATTAAATTAATTGTTAAATTCTGTACTCATAATATAAAATGGGTTTAGAAACCATAATTTCCATTGACATAATTTTAATTTGTCTGGTGAGGCCTAGGCATTATATTAGTCAATCTGGTGAGCCCAAAGTAGAAAATGTCTGAGTAACCTTAAAAGTTTAGTCGACTGAAAACTGCACCAAAACTAATGCAACAATTTCATGAAAAGAGCAGCAAAAACTGCAAAGTGTGAATGCTAAACTCAAAATGTTTGGTCACATATAGTAACATACTGTACTGCCTGCATACTGAATATTGCCCAGCCTGCAATTATGATGCAAATCAACATTTTCTAACACATGCACGAGAACTGTGAAATTTTGCAATAACGTATAAGATTAGAGGTCGCCTACCCCGAGTGATGACACTTAATCACTTCTCACTTCTTCAATTCTAATTAGGTAGTTGACAAAGGCTAGGGTCACATCTGCGTTTATTTTTTTAAATCCTGATCCAGTTTTGAGCTTTCAAAAAGCTCAAAACTGGAGCAAGAAACGCTCCTCATAGGAGCCCATTATAAAAATCGGATTTCTTTACAAGCTATCCGGTTACCTGATCCGGAACTGCAGCCTGCGTGAAAAATCATGCAGGCTGCAGTTTTCGCGGTAACCACATTGCTCAGGATGTGTAATCCTGCCGCCGGGATAAGCAAAGTGTTTTACTGTTAAAAAAAGGTTTAATATTAATAATAATTGTTCCCTTCATGCCTCTAGGGGGTATCCACCCCCCCTAGAGACATGCTGCCTAGTCAGGTGGGCATGTGAGAGGTTAAAAACCCCTGTACAGTAAGTCGGCTCCTGGCGGCTCTGTACAATTTTGTGAATGAAGGCGCCGGCTCCTCTGACAGCTGCGCACATACTATAAGTACATTACGTATAGTATGTGCGCTGTCCGAGGTCCTGTAGGCTTGTACAGTAGATCTATTTCAGCCCATAGATCTACTGTACAAGCCTACAGGAACTCGGACAGGGCACATACTATACGTACATTATGTATAGTATGCGCACAGCTGTCAGAGGAGCCGGAGCCTTCATTCACAAAATTATACAGAGCCGCCAGGAGCCGGCTTACTGTACATGGCTTTTTAACCCCTCACATGCCCACCTGACTAGGCAGCATGTCTCTAGGGGGGTTGGGCACCCCCTAGAGACATGAAGGGAGCAATTATTAATATTAAAGGTTTTTTCACAGATTTAACAGTTTGCTCAACCCTGCGGCAGCATGGATGAGCAAACTGTACGGTAACCGGATTGCTCTGGATGTGTAATCCGGAGCAATCCGGTTACCTCATTGCGGTTCCATCCACACATCTAATATCTAATATATAAAGCTGAATGTTTGTATGTATGTATCTCCGGGATTGGCATCTACACCGTCGCAGCTGCAGCCACAAAATTTTGCACAGTGACACGTCTGGACCCCGAGAGCGTCATAGGCTATGTTGTGAGGCGAAATTTTAACCCCATGCGTTCTAATTCACCCAACAATTTTGGCCCTATCTACATAATGGAGAGAAAGTGACAGTTACCAGTTGACAGTTGTGAATGAGAGGGGCTTAATGACAGCACCAAAGGCTAACAGCATATACCAGCATATAGTCACAAAGGTGGGGCCCTAACATGGAATATTCATCACGCACGGGGACATGTATACACACCACATGCACACAAAGAGTAACAGCTAAGGTGGAGCCCCAACATTGGATACTCACCATGCACCCGAACACAAACACACTCACTACAAAGAGACACCCAGACACCCCTCCCCCCCCACAGGGACACACACACCCTTTAGGGACACATGCACTCACCCCACAGGGACACACACACCCCACAGAGACACACACACAGACCCCATAGGGATGGGCACACACCTCAGAGACACCCCTCCCCCCACAAGGACACACCACAGGGATACCCCTCCCCCCCAAAGGACACACACCACAGGGACCCCCCCCCACAGGGACACACGCACACCATCTGGATCTGGATGCGGTGAACGCAATTCTGGTTTAAAGTGTGACCCTAGCCAAAGTCCCAAGCTACATTACTCTGGGAGTCTGTCTTTTTTCTAGACTTTCCCATATACCTGAAGTGGAAGGTATCCACACAAACCTATAGAATGA
Organism: Allobates femoralis; assembly: GCA_033576535.1. Lineage (NCBI taxonomy): Eukaryota > Metazoa > Chordata > Amphibia > Anura > Aromobatidae > Allobates > Allobates femoralis. The sequence goes on from JARQOC010000007.1 coordinate 147,082,938, forward strand.
AATCTTATTTAATAATGTGAATAGCAGGGCTGGCTCCAGGCTTTTGTGGGCCCTGGGCGAAACAGTCTCAGTGGGCCCCTTTAACACATGCCACAATTCATGAACATAATATGGAAGCTGCGGACTGTGTATATATAATATAGAGGCTGCAGGATGGGCTCTATATATAATATAGAGGCTGCAGGGTGGACTGTATATGTAATAATGTGGCTGTGCAGGGCTGTATATATCATCTGGAGGCTTATGCTGGGCTGTATATATTATTTGGAGGCTTTGCCAGACCAGTTGTAGCCTCAGATAATATATACAGTCCAGCACATTCTCCAGATAATATATATAGCACGGCCTCCAAAAAATATATCCCAGCTCTTCCTCCAGGTAATACATATGTATAGACCCCCATGTGCTTCACCATTTCATACTGTTCTCCGCCATATGTAGTCCCCCTTTTCCATACAGCTTCTCTCCCTCATATGGGACCCTCCTTGTTTCATACTGCGACTCCCCCTATGTAGCCCCCCATTCATACAGCTTCTCCCCCATGTGGCCGCCTTTATTTTATGCTGCTTCACCCACCATGTGGCTTCCCTTGCTTCACACTGCTTCTCCCCTCATGTGGCTCCACCCATTCATGGACCTTGCCTTCAATATGGCCCCCCTGTATCATGGAGCTTCTCCCTCCATGTGCCCCCCACCCATTTCATGGCACTTCTTCCCATGTGGCCCCCTGTTTCATGGAGCTTCTCCCCCACATGGCCCCAGAAAAGACTATACAGGGTCGGCGTCAGAAACCGGCGCACCCAGGCAAGTGCTGGGGTCCTCCACAGCTGAAGGGGGCCCACTTGCCATTAGGGACAGGCAGGCAGCACTGACGGTGAGGGACCCATCAGGGACAGAGAGCCCTGATGGCGAGGGCCCACCCAGTTGAGTGCGCACTGCAGCTACTTGTCCGGGAGAGACTGAGGGGGGAGTCTGGAGCATGAGCCACATAGGGGTGGGTGGGGGAGTCTGGAACGGGGGCCACATGAGGGGAGAAGCAGAGTGAATGGGGGGCCACAAGAGGGGATAAGCAGGGTGAGTGGGGTGCCACAAGAGGGGAGAAGCAAGGAGAATGGGGGGTACAAGAGGGGAGAAGCAGGGAGAATAAGGGGCTATATGGGGGGTGAAGCACGGTGAATGGAAGGCACATGAAGGGGGGAAGCAGGGTGAATGGGGGGCCACATGAGGGAAGAAGCAGGGTAAATGGGGGCCACATTGGAGAAGCAGGGTGAATGGGGGGGCCACATGGGAGAAGCTCCATGAAACAGGGCCACGTGGGGGAGAAGCTCCATGAAACAGGGGGCCACATGAAGGAAAAAGCGCCATAAAACGGGCCCACATGGAGGAGGGAGAAACTCCATGAAACGGGGGGGAGCGTGTGGGAGAGAAGCTCCATGAAACGGGGGGCCACGTGAGGTAGAAGCTCCGTGAAATGGGGGGGCCATGTGGTGGAGAAGCTCCATGAAACGGGAGGGCCACATGGGGAAAGTGCCATGAAACGGGGGGCCACATGGAGGGAGAAGCACCATGATACAGGGGGGCCACATGGAGGGGGAAGCTCCATGAATGGGTGGGGCCACATGAGGGGAGAAGCAATGTGAAACTGGGCACATGGGACGTGAAGCAGCATAAAATAAGGGAGGTCACATGGGGGAGAAGCTGTATGAATGGGGTTACATAGGGGGAGACGCAGTATGAAACAAAGAGGGCTGCATATGAGGCAGAGAAGCTGTATGGAAAAGGGGGACCACATATGGCGGAGAACAGTATGAAATGGGGGAAGCACATGGGGGGTCTATACAGTTGTGGCCAAAAGTATTGACACCCCCTGCAATTCTGTCACATAATACTCAGTTTCTTCCTGAAAATGATTGCAATCACAAATTCTTTGGTATTATTATCTTCATTTAATTTGTCTTAAATGAAAAAACACAAAAGAGAATGAAGCAAAAAGCAAAACATTGATCATTTCACACAAAACTCCAAAAATGGGCCAGACAAAAGTATTGGCACCCTCAGCCTAATACTTGGTTGCACAACCTTTAGCCAAAATAACTGCGATCAACCGCTTCCGGTAACCATCAATGAGTTTCTTACAATGCTCTGCTGGAATTTTAGACCATTCTTCTTTGGCAAACTGCTCCAGGTCCCTGATATTTGAAGGGTGCCTTCTCCATACTGCCATTTTTAGATCTCTCCACAGGTGTTCTATGGGATTCAGGTCTGGACTCATTGCTGGCCACCTTAGAAGTCTCCAGTGCTTTCTCTCAAACCATTTTCTATTGCTTTTTAAAGTGTGTTTTGGGTCATTGTCCTGCTGGAAGACCCATGACCTCTGAGGGAGACCCAGCTTTCTCACACTGGGCCCTACATTATGTTGCAAAATGTGTTGGTAGTCTTCAGACTTCATAATGCCATGCACACGGTCAAGCAGTCCAGTGCCAGAGGCAGCAAAGCAACCCCAAAACATCAGGGAACTTCCGCCATGTTTGACTGTAGGGACCGTGTTCTTTTCTTTGAATGCCTCTTTTTTCTCTTCTGTAAACTCTATGTTGATGCCTTTGCCCAAAAAGCTTTAGTCTCATCTGACCAGAGAACATTCTTCCAAAACGTTTTAGGCTTTGTCAGGTAAGTTTTGGCAAACTCCAGCCTGGCTTTATGTCTCGGGGTAAGAAGTGGGGTCTTCCTGGGTATCCTACCATACAGTCCATTTTCATTCAGACGCCGACGGATAGTACGGGTTGACACTGTTGTACCCTCGGACTGCAGGGCAGCTTGAACTTGTTTGGATGTTAGTCGAGGTTCTTTATCCACCATCCGCATAATCTTGCGTTGAAATCTCTCGTCAATTTTTCTTTTCCGTCCACATCTAGGGAGGTTAGCCACAGTGCCATGGGCTTTAAACTTCTTGATGACACTGCGCACGGTAGACACAGGAACATTCAGGTCTTTGGAGATGGACTTGTAGCCTTGAGATTGCTCATGCTTCCTCACAAGTTGGTTTCTCAAGTCCTCAGACAGTTCTTTGGTCTTCTTTCTTTTCTCCATGCTCAATGTGGTACACACAAGGACACAGGACAGAGGTTGAGTCAACTTTAATCCATGTCAACTGGCTGCAAGTGTGATTTATTTATTGCCAACACCTGTTAGGTGCCACAGGTAAGTTACAGGTGCTGTTAATTACACAAATTAGAGAAGCATCACTTGATTTTTCTAACAGTGCCAATACTTTTGTCCACCCCCTTTTTTATGTTTGGTGTGGAATTATATCCAATTTGGCTTTAGGACAATTCTTTTTGTGTTTTTTCATTGAAGACAAATTAAATGAAGATAATAATACCAAAGAATTTGTGATTGCAATCATTTTCAGGAATAAACTGAGTATTATCTGACAGAATAGCAGGGTTGTCAATACTTTTGGCCACAACTGTATGGGTATCTTTTGTTGTTTTCTTGGCTGCTGTTTCTATATTTTTTTCTTGACAGGATTTACCTGGCAATAATACTATCCAATCAAAAGCTGTAGTTTTGGCGGTTTTATTGTTCTAACCAATGAGCGGAGTTCACAGCTGTGAGGATGTATATCTGTATAAGGACTGGCTGTCAGCATCAGCTGTCAGTCATGTCACATCAACTGATGTGAAGACACCCGCCCGATCTCCCTTATTTTAATATTGTGTTTTGGTATTTTCCTTTTCTTGAAAAAAAAAAAAAGCGTTCCTTGTTTCCTTAGGTAAAATGACCCCTCATGTGCTCGAGTAAATTGTTTATTCTGATGTAACGATGGTTAAATTTGCTGTTATTGGTATTTTTAATTATATTATTTATTTAATATGTTCAATTTTATGTAAACTCTTAATAAATCAACATGTGCACAAGCTAAAAGATTGGGAGATGAGCACAAATAGGGTCTTATCTGTGCATTAGTGTGAAGGAATGGTGGAAAACCACTCACCTGGAAGGGTTGTGAGAGTTTTATATTTTGACTTTTTGGTAATAAGCTGCTTTTAGTATATGTTTTCTGATGTCACCCATCACTACAGGACATATAGTGTTATCAGTGTGTCCCCTGGTCATTCCATACTCAGAACGTGGGTTCAATTTAGCTATAAGCCTCTTTCACCATTTTCCTTGTTTTAGTCGATTTGATATTATTGTGTTTTATTTGCTAATTGAATGCACAATTTTAAGACCTCTTAATCATAATTTTAATGTTTGTATTTCAGGATATATGTGTGAATATTTTATCTTTACTAATTGTTGTGAATTTATTTTATTGTATGATGGGTTTCGCCCGTTTTGCGAGATTTTTTTCAAATTCTGCCATGTTGCACGCCAGCTCCTCCTATTTGTAGGCTGGCATCAGCAATGTCTATAATGATTGTAAGTCCTGAAGAAGTGGGCAGCCCCCATGAAATACGTCAACTAATAAACCTGTTTATGATCATCCACTGGTCCTTGTCCTGGGATTTCAGTGTCTGATTGGCAGCGCATGTTTTAACCCTTTTACTGCTGGATTTTAATCCATTCCAAAGAAGAATGTGTTGATGGTGCTACTTTAGATTTAATTACTAGAGTGGGTCTTGTGTTGCCATACAAATGAGTGTATTAAATCCTATATGTCACATTTTTTAGCAGCAGGATTTGTTGGTCACAGTCTATCCCCACAATAAAGACAATCTACGGTATACATGATCAAATAATGGCAGTGACATCCATCTAAGGCTAGGATCACACTTGCGTTTTTTTCATGCGTTTTTGGAGACCTGCGTTTTCAAAAACGCATAGGCCCCCATGTTAAAAACCGCATGCCCTAATAGCAAAAACGCATGTCTAAATAGCAAAAACGCATGTGTGACAGTACCATGTGTTTTTGTGTGCGTTTTTGCTATTATGTGATTAGCTGACATCAAAAACGCATGCAAAAACGCATGGTACATTAGTACCTTTTAGTGCCATCCAAAAACGCATGCGTTTCCATAGGAGGCCATGTTAAAAAAACGCATGCGTTTTTTTAACATGGGCCCCTATGGAAAACGCATGCGTTTTTGGATGGTACTAATGTACCATGCGTTTTTGCATGCGTTTTCCATAGGGGCCCATGTTAAAAAAACGCATGCGTTTTCTAAAAAAACGCATGCGTTTTTAAAACAGCACCAAAAAATAATGCATGCACTATTTTTTGGTGCAGATTTAAAAACGCATGCAAAAACGCAGGGTGCCATCACACACCTTAAAAAACTCTGATAGGGAAAAACGCATGAGTTTTTTTAAGTCACTAAAAAAACTCATGCCAAGTGTGACCCCAGCCTTATGTGCACATTTACCTGTTTCTTTACATTTTCAATTTCAGCTTGACGTCTCCGATTGATGCCTTTTAGTTCAAGGATCTCCTTCTTGCTGTTGAGCAGAGCGGCATCTACTTGGTCAGAAGAGGCTTGTAATTCTTTAAGCTGTGGTCAAAGATCACATAATCTGATGAACATTTTATACAGTCAACCTGTTTTATTGGCCTAATGTATTCCAAAATATGCATTTACCTTGCCTTGTTACTCTACTTCTGTGCCGCTCTTTTTGGTGTCTAAACTTGTATGTTCAAGTACTCTGAGGGCCACTTTACACACACCAACTTATCTGTCCAACTTCTGAACAACTTACTGGTTACAGTGAAATCATGGACACATTGCTCCATTTTGTGGCTGTGTACAAATGTAACAATGTGTCCATGATTTCACTGCAACCAGTAAGTTGTTCAGAAGTTGGACAGATAAGTTGGTGTGTGTAAAGTGGCCATTAGTTCCTGCAGGTTACAATGGAAATGTTATTGGATCATTGGAACATACTGAAGAAAACCAAAATCTCATAAAACTTTACGCATAAATGCAAGCAAATGGAAAATAAAGTATAACTTACCACTAAAAAAGAGCTAAAAGCTCAAAACCGGATCAGGTTTTGTAAGAAGAACCTGAAGTGTGACCCTAGCCTAACATATGTAAGCAAAAAATAAAATGAACAAGGATTCATAATGTTTATTACTAAATAATAATGAATACAATTGTGATGTTCTGCAGTAACATTATATAGAACAGCTGGACACAATAAACATTGTACTTATATGTAAATCTGTGCTGCGTGGAGGGGGTGGCGTATGTAAAGTATCATTCTCCTCCCCCCTCTGGCAGCAGAATAAATAGTTCCATTTTACCTCGTCTTATCTATACTGCCATGCTACTGCAGAGGCTCTGCCTGTTCCTTGACAAGTAGGGCTGAAAGCAAATTACCTGTGTGTAATATATCACAAAGAACTGTGCAAAAGTTTAGGCAGGTATTGAAAAAATGCTGAACCATGAAAATGCTTTCAAAATTAGAAGTGTAAGGGCCACGTCACACTCACAGATAATTGTGCAGATATTGTTGGCAGATCTCTGGTTGCAGTGAAATCATGGACACATTGTTCCATTTTGTGGCTGTGTACAAATAACAATGTGTCCATGATTTCCCTGCAACCAGAGATCTGCCAACAATATCTGCACAATTATCTGTGTGTGTGACGTGGCCCTTAGGTGTTTTTATATGTAACTGAAAGGAGGCTTTAAACTGTGAGGAACAACCATACCCTGCTAGAAAAGGTGAGGTTGGGAAAAAGTCTTGTCATAGGGCATGTCATGGGGTCACTGCCTGTCTATTTCATGCTCATTTTTAACTGCATCTAGCCCAGGTAATAGATTGTGCCTATTAGCAGTGTCTGTTAGTCAGTGGTGTAGCCCAGTTGTGAACCAAGCTACACCGCTTGTCTATTTCATACTAATTTTTAACTGCATCTAGCCCAGGTAATAGTTTGGGCCTATTAGCAGTGTCTGTTAGTCAGTGGTGTAGCTCACTTGTCAACCAAGCTACACCGCCTGTATTTCATACTAATTTATAACTGCATCTAGCCCAGGTAATAGTTTGGGCCTATTAGCAGTGTCTGTTAGTCAGAGGTGTAGCCCAGTTGTGAACCAAGCTACACCGCTTGTCTATTTCATACTAATTTTTAACTGCATCTAGCCCAGGTAATAGTTTGGGCCTAGTAGCAGTGTCTGTTAGTCAGTGGTGTAGCCCAGTTGTGAACCAAGCTACACCGCCTGTCTATTTCATACTAATTTTTAACTGCATCTAGCCCAGGTAATAGTTTGGGCCTATTAGCAGTGTCTGTTAGTCAGTGGTGTAGCCCAGTTGTGAACCAAGCTACACCGCTTGTCTATTTCATACTAATTTTTAACTGCATCTAGCCCAGGTAATAGTTTGGGCCTATTAGCAGTGTCTGTTAGTCAGTGGTGTAGCTCACTTGTCAACCAAGCTACACCGCCTGTATTTCATACTAATTTATAACTGCATCTAGCCCAGGTAATAGTTTGGGCCTATTAGCAGTGTCTGTTAGTCAGAGGTGTAGCCCAGTTGTGAACCAAGCTACACCGCTTGTCTATTTCATACTAATTTTTAACTGCATCTAGCCCAGGTAATAGTTTGGGCCTAGTAGCAGTGTCTGTTAGTCAGTGGTGTAGCCCAGTTGTGAACCAAGCTACACCGCCTGTCTATTTCATACTAATTTTTAACTGCATCTAGCCCAGGTAATAGTTTGGGCCTATTAGCAGTGTCTGTTAGTCAGTGGTGTAGCCCAGTTGTGAACCAAGCTACACCGCTTGTCTATTTCATACTAATTTTTAACTGCATCTAGCCCAGGTAATAGTTTGGGCCTATTAGCAGTGTCTGTTAGTCAGTGGTGTAGCTCACTTGTCAACCAAGCTACACCGCCTGTATTTCATACTAATTTATAACTTCATCTAGCCTAGGTAATAGTTTGGGCCTATTAGCAGTGTCTGTTAGTCAGAGGTGTAGCCCAGTTGTGAACCAAGCTACACCGCCTGTATTTCATACTAATTTTTAACTGCATCTAGCCCAGGTAATAGTTTGGGCCTAGTAGCAGTATCTGTTAGTCTGTGGTGTAGCCCAGTTGTGAACCAAGCTACACCGCCTGTCTATTTCATACTAATTTTTAACTGCATCTAGCCCAGGTAATAGTTTGGGCCTATTAGCAGTGTCTGTTAGTCAGTGGTGTAGCCCAGTTGTGAACCAAGCTACACCGCTTGTCTATTTCATACTAATTTTTAACTGCATCTAGCCCAGGTAATAGTTTGGGCCTATTAGCAGTGTCTGTTAGTCAGTGGTGTAGCTCACTTGTCAACCAAGCTACACCGCCTGTATTTCATACTAATTTATAACTGCATCTAGCCCAGGTAATAGTTTGGGCCTATTAGCAGTGTCTGTTAGTCAGAGGTGTAGCCCAGTTGTGAACCAAGCTACACCGCCTGTCTATTTCATACTAATTTTTAACTGCATCTAGCCCAGGTAATAGTTTGGGCCTAGTAGCAGTGTCTGTTAGTCAGTGGTGTAGCCCAGTTGTGAACCAAGCTACACCGCCTGTCTATTTCATACTAATTTTTAACTGCATCTAGCCCAGGATAATAGTTTGGGCCTATTAGCAGTGTCTGTTAGTCAGTGGTGTAGCCCAGTTGTGAACCAAGCTACACCGCTTGTCTATTTCATACTAATTTTTAACTGCATCTAGCCCAGGTAATAGTTTGGGCCTATTAGCAGTGTCTGTTAGTCAGTGGTGTAGCCCAGTTGTGAACCAAGCTACACCGCCTGTCTATTTCATACTAATTTTTAACTGCATCTAGCCCAGGTAATAGTTTGGGCCTAGTAGTACTGTTTGGCCACTCAGCTGTGCTCGATTTCCATCTGAATTTTTTTGCCAACAACTGCAGAGTTGCCAATTTGTTCACATACAAAATGAGTGGCAAAAGGCCTGCTGCTGGTGGAAAGGGGAATAGGAGTGGTGGAAAGGGAAAAAAAGTTTGTGTCCGTGGGGTAGATGGTAAAGCAACAGTAACAGATGCTGAAGAAAGACAATCTTCCAGCCAAAGTAAGATGTCTACTTCTTTCCGTGGACAATCTGATATGATCCCTTTCGTACGGACACGACCATCGCTACCAATTGTAGATGAAGCACAAAAACAGCAGGTGCTTGAATGGATATCAAGTGCTCCATCAAGTGGCCTCTCCTCCACCTTAACTTCAACATCCCCAAATACTCCAGTCCTCTGAGGTGTCACCCCAATTGCACTTGCTTCCTCCCAGCTCCCAAGTCTCCAGCCGCCCTACTGAGTCTGGGGTAACACAGATGGTTGAGTCTGCAGAGCTGCTCAGTCACACTGTAGTCTGGGAATCAGAGGTCTGCTCCAAAGCTGCAGTGAGTCCAGACGAGGAAATGATCTGCAGTGATGCCCAGAAGCTTTGTGAGTCGGATCCAGGTCGAGATGAAGAAGGTTCTGAGCATAAGGTAGACCCTCCTTCCCAAACTGTAACTCCTCTTGGTGGAGACAATGAGGAAGATGCTGATGAGACTCAGATACCTCATTGGAACGACAACTTGACTTTTCAGTCAGGACAGGAAGAGGTTGTCTCTGAGAATGAGCGGTGTGAGAACACACAGGGTGATGATGAGGTTGGAGATCCCACTTACTGTCAACCCACAGTCAGCCAGTCGATGAGGTCAGCAGAGGAGGTGGAGGAGGATGATAGTAACAACGAGGTTAGGTTGCGCCTTCCTGGACAGAGACGGAGTACGGAAAGCATGTCAACAACTGCATCCTCAGCCACAACT
>JARQOC010000007.1:147092782-147122182 GCA_033576535.1 Allobates femoralis
ATCCGATTTTGTGTATTTTGAGCCGGATTCGTTTTTGTCCGTTTTTTCACCATGCCCAAAATCGGAGCCTGCAGCATTTTTGGGCTCTGGTGAAAAAATTGGACACAATCGGGCAGAAATGGATCCGGGGCAATGTGGCGGATATGAAAATATCGCATTGTTTCCCAGATCCAATTTTTTGCACAGAGCATGCTCTGAAATCCTGCCGGTCTAACTTCAGCACCATGGACAGCAGTATTTCATGCACAGGCTGTGAATTCAGCACCAAGGACAGCAGCAGAGCAGACACAGGCAGACTTCAGCACCATGGACAGCAGCAGAAAACAAATCCTGCAAAAAACAAGATCCATGACCATATTTGGCCACACTTTTCTGCACATCCTGTCATGTCAGGTTCTGTCCGGTGGATCCTGCAAAAAACAGGATCCACCCGGAGGCTGGCTTCGCGACATGTTTTTTGACTGTCAGGTTCTGTTCTGTGTTTTGCAGGATGCACCGGATGGAACCTAACAGAACCCCGGGCGAGCAGAAACTGGAGGGCAAATATGCCCTCTGATCCTGCTTTTTGCCGGCCTTGTTGCTAGTGCTGTCCAGTGCTGAAATTGGTTGAGCTGCCCGCGGTGCTGAAATCAGTGGTAGTTGCTGTTAACAGCCGCCGCTCTTTCAGCACCTGTCGTCCAGGAACAGGTCCGATTTTTTGTTGGATCCGGCGTGATCCGGAGCCCATAGACTCCCATGCTATGTGCGCCTGATACGGGAGGATCCAGTTTTGTCTGATTTTTGTATCGGACTCAAAAATGATGCAGACTCCGATTTTGTGTCCGATGCATAAATCGGACAAAACCAGATCCACCCAGAATACCAGCAAATCAGAGGCCAAATAAGCACAATCCGGCACCATAGAGATACATGGGGGGCAAATTCGGATCCAGGGCTGTCTGATTCACACCGGACAGCCCCAGACCTGAAAAATCGTGGTGTGAAGCCAGAGAACCTATTTATGTGATTTCAGGCCTGGGTGTGGCTGAGGAAATTGAACTCAGTTTTCCAATGATGTGATAAACCACAATTAATTTATTATGTTTGGGAGGGGAATCACTTTCTCACACCACTGTACATTGTACTACTTAGGGTGCTTTCACACCACGATTTTGAGGGAGCCGATGCTGTCCGATATAAATCGGACAGCATCGGCTCCCTTCTGATGCCTGGAATCGGGTGCCAAATAGGCACCCGATTCCGGCATAAAATCGGCGCCGGGCTGCAAAAAAAAAAAAAAAAAAAAGTTTATTCTCACCTCTCCCCGAGCCCCCGCCGTCAACCGCCATCTTCCTCTAGGCTCCCGGTGGCTCCCGCAGGCTGCCGGTGTCTGCAGAGGTGTACCTCTGCTGTACACAGGACCTGCGGTGGTGTCACAGTCACGTGACCGCGGGTTCACCATGGTGAACCCGCGGTCACATGACTGTGACATCACCGCAGGTCCTGAACAGCAGAGGTACACCTCTGCAGACACCGGCAGCCTGCGGGAGCCACCGGGAGCCTAGAGGAAGATGGCGGTTGACGGCGGGGGCTCGGGGGGAGTGAGAATAAACTTTTTTTATTTTTTATTTTTAACCCTTGTGCTCCCAGGAGCAGTTTTACTGTACTGAGCATGCTCAGTACAGTAAAATGGGGTCCGAGGAGACATCACATGTTTCCTCGGACCCTTCTCCATAGGGCCCCATGTTAGGGATCGGGTCAGATCGGATGTGCACTAAATGCCATCCGATTTGGTCCGATCCGAGTCTGTCAGATTTTGTAATCGGATGAAAAAAATCGGCCAAAATCGGGCAGAATCGGATCGGACCAAATCGGATGGCATTTAGTGCACATCCGATTCGGTCCGATCCCCATAGGGATGCATGGGATCCGAAAATCGGTCCGATGCTGTCCGATTTTTTTCGGACAGCATCGGAAATGCAAAAATCGTAGTGTGAAAGCAGCCTTATCCTGAGTTACTTCCTGTATTATACTCCAGAGCTGCACTCACTATTCTGGTGGTGCATTCCTGTCACATGCATTACATTACTGATCCTGTACTGATCCTGAGTTACCTCCTGTATTATACTCCAGAGCTGCACTCACTATTCTGCTGGTGCAGTCACTGTGTACATACATTACATTACTGATCCTGAGTTACCTCCTGTATTATACTCCAGAGCTGCACTCACTATTCTGCTGGTGGAGTCACTATGTACATACATTACATTACTGATCCTGAGTTACCTCCTGTATTATACTCCAGAGCTGCACTCACTATTCTGCTGGTGCAGTCACTGTGTACATACATTACTGATCCTGAGTTACCTCCTGTATTATACTCCAGAGCTGCACTCACTATTCTGCTGGTGCAGTTCACTGTGTACATACATTGCTGATCCTGAGTTACATCCTGTATTATTCTCCAGAGCTGCACTCACTATTCTGCTAGTGGAGTCACTGTGTACATACATTACATTACTGATCCTGAGTTACCTCCTGTATTATACTCCAGAGCTGCACTCACTATTCTGCTGGTGCAGTCACTGTATACACACATTACATTACTGATCCTGAGTTATCTCCTGTATTATACTCCAGAGCTGCACTCACTATTCTGCTGGTGGAGTCACTATGTACATACATTACATTACTGATCCTGTGTTACATCCTGTATTATACTCCAGAGCTGCACTCACTATTCTGCTGGTGCAGTTCACTGTGTACATACATTGCTGATCCTGAGTTACATCCTGTATTATTCTCCAGAGCTGCACTCACTATTCTGCTAGTGGAGTCACTGTGTACATACATTACATTACTGATCCTGAGTTACCTCCTGTATTATACTCCAGAGCTGCACTCACTATTCTGCTGGTGCAGTCACTGTATACACACATTACATTACTGATCCTGAGTTATCTCCTGTATTATACTCCAGAGCTGCACTCACTATTCTGCTGGTGCAGTCACTGTATACACACATTACATTACTGATCCTGAGTTATCTCCTGTATTATACTCCAGAGCTGCACTCACTATTCTGCTGGTGCAGTCACGGTGTACATACATTACATTACTAATCCTGAGTTACCTCCTGTATTATACTCCAGAGCTGCACTCACTATTCTGCTGGTGCAGTCTCTGTGTACATACATTACATTACTGATCCTGAGTTACCTCCTGTATTATACTCCAGAGCTGCACTCACTATTCTGCTGGTGGAGTCACTATGTACATACATTACATTACTGATCCTGTGTTACATCCTGTATTATACTCCAGAGCTGCACTCACTATTCTGCTGGTGCAGTTCACTGTGTACATACATTGCTGATCCTGAGTTACATCCTGTATTATTCTCCAGAGCTGCACTCACTATTCTGCTAGTGGAGTCACTGTGTACATACATTACATTACTGATCCTGAGTTACCTCCTGTATTATACTCCAGAGCTGCACTCACTATTCTGCTGGTGCAGTCACTGTATACACACATTACATTACTGATCCTGAGTTATCTCCTGTATTATACTCCAGAGCTGCACTCACTATTCTGCTGGTGGAGTCACTGTGTACATACATTACATTACTGATCCTGAGTTACCTCCTGTATTATACTCCAGAGCTGCACTCACTATTCTGCTGGTGCAGTCACTGTATACACACATTACATTACTGATCCTGAGTTATCTCCTGTATTATACTCCAGAGCTGCACTCACTATTCTGCTGGTGCAGTCACTGTGTACATACATTACATTACTAATCCTGAGTTACCTCCTGTATTATACTCCAGAGCTGCACTCACTATTCTGCTGGTGCAGTCACTGTGTACATACATTACATTACTGATCCTGAGTTACCTCCTGTATTATACTCCAGAGCTGCACTCACTATTCTGCTGGTGCAGTCACTGTGTACATACATTACATTACTGATCCTGAGTTACCTCCTGTATTATACTCCAGAGCTGCACTCACTATTCTGCTGGTGCAGACACTGTGTACATACATTACATTACTGATCCTGAGTTACCTCCTGTATTATACTCCAGAGCTGCACTCACTATTCTGCTGGTGCAGACACTGTGTACATACATTACATTACTGATCCTGAGTTACCTCCTGTATTATACTCCAGAGCTGCACTCTCTATTCTGCTGGTGCAGTCACTGTGTACATACATTACTGATCCTGTACTGATCCTGAGTTACCTCCTGTATTATACTCCAGAGCTGCACTCACTATTCTGCTGGTGGAGTCACTGTGTACATACATTACATTACTGATCCTGAGTTACATCCTGTATTATACTCCAGAGCTGCACTCACTATTCTGCTGGTGCAGTCACTGTGTACATACATTACATTACTGATCCTGAGTTACCTCCTGTATTATACTCCAGAGCTGCACTCACTATTCTGCTGGTGGAATCACTGTGTACATACATTACATTACTGATCCTGAGTTTATCTCCTGTATTATACTCCAGAGCTGCGCTCACTATTCTGCTGGTGGAATCACAGTTAAAATAGTGGTCATCATTGCAGTAGTTTTGTGCATGAATGGCGCCATCTTCTTTTCTTTCTCTCCATTCCCAGCCTTTACTCTCTTGCTGCTGCAGGACATTCTTTCTCATATCTATAAAGTATATGAAGACTCATCACTTTTGCCCTGATTTTTTATGGCTTTTGAAAGGATAGTACAGCCCCACCGCTGATATTAGTATTAAATATAGATGGCAGCTTGTTTTAAATGGTGCAGGATCCTGGAGGACGGGAGATACAATGCAGACAGACAGGCTGATTTCTGCCCCCAGATGCCGCTCTGCTGGGAGGCAGTGAATGGAAGAGTCACAAGAAACTGGAAAATATTGTGCGACCCATGGAACCGTCCTGATATCTGATGAGGCTGCGCCATTCAATGGACAATCCAAGCTCTGATTGTAGTATAACACACAGGTCACACATCCAGCCATCGTCCGTTACATCCAGCACAATCCATTCTGCAAGCACATTTTAGTTGTCTGTTTTCAGAATTGATTTCTGCTGGATCCGTTTTTTTTAACATTGGAGTCTATGGAGAACAGATCCGGTAACTGATCTCTATTTAACATTGGAGTCTATGGAGAACAGATCCGGTAACTGATCTCTATTTAACATTGGAGTCTATGGAGAACAGATCCGGTAACTGATCTCTATTTAACATTGGAGTCTATGGAGAACAGATCCGGTAACTGATCACTATGTATCTTCCATTTTTCATTTATTTGTGAAGGATCCGCTTTTTCTTATTTCTTAGCCTGATTTCACACTGGCGGTTTTTGCCATCTGTGTATCAAGCCTAAACCACATGCACCTGCTTCAGTACAGGTTAATTTAAATGGGGCTCTATGAAAACCAGATCTGGCTCATCCCACTGGATCCCGATGCTGGATCCGGGTTTTTCGAACTGCGCATGCCCAGAATGCAGTTCAAAATTACACACCTCCTAAGGGACTTGCCATTTGTCCCCGGATCCAGCGCAAAAAGATAATCACTTGGAAGCAACTGTATGCTGAGACATAATACAAATCAGTGATAATTAGGGATGGGCGAATCTACTCGCTAGGACTCGTTACTCGGCGAGTAGTAAGGGACTCGCAGGACTCGGTACTCTGCGAGTTTCCCAGTGATTACTCGCGAGTCCAATGCAAATCAATATCAATCCTAGTTTTGTCAGAAACGCTGACAAAACTAGGATTGCCATTGTTTGCATTAGACTCGCCAGTAATCACTGGCTACTGTGCCAGTGATAGCAGGGAAACTCGCAGATAACTGCTGTTTCTTTGCGAGCTGAGTCCAGCTGTCTTCTCTGTGCAGCTCCAGGGTCCTAGAGCCCGCCTGCTGCCTGATGTAGCAGTGCTGACATTGTTCTCAGTCTGCTCATTCCCTGTGTACAGACATGAATGTCTGTGCACAGAGATGATGTAGCAGTGCTGAGATTGTTCTCAGTCTGCTCATTCCCTGTGTACAGACATGAATGTCTGTGCACAGAGATGATGTAGCAGTGCTGAGATTGTTCTCAGTCTGCTCATTCCCTGTGTACAGACATGAATGTCTGTGCACAGAGATGATGTAGCAGAGCTGAGATTGTTCTCAGTCTGCTTATTCCCTGTGCATAGACATCTATATTTATGCACAGGGGATGTAGCAGAGAGGACATCGCGTTTTGGACTGCGTCGGACGGAAGAGGATTTTTTTAATTAAAGATGGAGTCCCTAATGGCTTTTTTTTTTATTTCTAATAAAAATTTTTCCTTGTGTTGTGTTTTTTTTAAAACAATTTAATAGAAATTCATGGCGGTCATGTCTAATATTGGCGTGACCGCCATAAATTTCGGGCTTAGGGCCAGCTGATAATACAAAGCTGGCCCTAACCTCTTTATTACCCAGCGTGCCACCGCTACCAGGGCCGCTGGAAGAGCGGGGTTCAGCGCCAGAGGATGGCGCTTCAATGAACGCGCCATCTTCTGGGGCGGCTGCGGGCTGCAATTTGCAGCGGGGGGTGCCCAGAAAGCTTGGGCATCCCTGCGCTGCGGATTCCAGCCCCCAGCTGCTTAGCTGTACCTGGCTAGACATAGAAATTGCGCGGAGCCCCACGCATTTTTTTTAATTATTTCATGAATTTCAGAGTCAGAGTCTCAGAGTCAGAATCTCAGAATTTCATGAAATAATTAAAAAAAAATGCGTGGGGCTCCGCACAATTTCTATGTCTAGCCAGGTACAGCTAAGCAGCTGGGGGCTGGAATCCGCAGCGCAGGGATGCCCAAGCTTTCTGGGCACCCCCCGCTGCAAATTGCAGCCCGCAGCCGCCCCAGAAGATGGCGCGTTCATTGAAGCGCCATCCTCTGGCGCTGAACCCCGCTCTTCCAGCGGCCCTGGTAGCGGTGGCACGCTGGGTAATAAAGAGGTTAGGGCCAGCTTTGTATTATCAGCTGGCCCTAAGCCCGAAATTTATGGCGGTCACGCCAATATTAGACATGACCGCCATGAATTTCTATTAAATTGTTTTAAAAAAAACACAACACAAGGAAAATTTTTTATTAGAAATAAAAAAAAAGCCATTAGGGACTCCATCTTTAATTAAAAAAATCCTCTTCCGTCCGACGCAGTCCAAAACTCGATGTCCTCTCTGCTACATCCCCTGTGCATAAATATAGATGTCTATGCACAGGGAATAAGCAGACTGAGAACAATCTCAGCTCTGCTACATCATCTCTGTGCACAGACATTCATGTCTGTACACAGGGAATGAGCAGACTGAGAACAATCTCAGCTCTGCTACATCATCTCTGTGCACAGACATTCATGTCTGTACACAGGGAATGAGCAGACTGAGAACAATGTCAGCTCTGCTACATCAGGCAGCAGGCAGGCTCTAGGACCCTGGAGCTGGGGCAGCCAGAACACAGAGAAGACAGGATCTTATCTGTGCGAGTCAGCGATTACTTACAAAGTAAATGAGCAATGCAAATAAATGACACAACTAGGATTGCTTCAGGCTGAAGCTTCCGAGACACATCTGCGATTTGTAAATCTCACACTACTCGCTATTACTCGCTTCCCCATTCATTAACATTGGACTCGCTAGACTCGCAACGAGTAGCGAGTCCTGGGCTCGGACTCGCTAGAGTCAAGCGATTCCGAGTAATTTAGGATTCGCCCATCACTAGTGATAATACCGGTGCGGGTGCAACAGTTTTTAAAATTCCAGGTGGCAGAAATTCGGAACTTGCAGCATTTTTGTGTCCAGGGCAAAAATCAGACAAAATCGTATCTTCCCAGATCCGGTGCGATCCAGCACCCCATAACATGGGAGTCTATGGGCGTCGGATTGTACCGGATCTGACAGAAAATCATTCCGGTTCCCGGACGCCGGGTACTGAAAGAGTGGTGGCTCTGCAATTCAAGCCGCGCTTGTTCAGCACCTGGACAGCGCAGCTCAAAGAGACCCTGGCTGAAATTTCAGCACTTGGACAGCGTGTTAGCCTAGGGCCACACTTGCCATGCGTTTTTTATGATGCTTTTTGGCAGCCTGTGTTTTTGCATGCGTTTTTGCTGATAGGTGTGGGGGACCCTTGAAACACATGCAAAAACGCATGTACCATTTAGTGCCATTTAAAAACACGTTTCCCATAGGACCCCATGTTAACAAAAACACATGCGTTTTTGAAAAAGCACCAAAAAATACTGCATGCTGCGTTTTAGGGTGCTGTTTCCAAAAAATCATGCATCATGCAGTATTTTTTGGTGTTGAGCCAAAAACGCACCCAAAAATGCATGGTACATTCAGGCATGTGTTTTTGCTATTGGGGCATGCGTTTTTTGCATGGGGGCCTACAGGTGCGTTTTTCCATGCGTTTTTCACACATGTCAAGGGGAGTCCGCGCCCCGTGTGAACTGTTTGGTGTGGGCTACTGTGTTCCCATTGGCTATCAATTGACACCGCGCCATATTTGAAGAGTTGTCTGTCCAGCACCACACAATGGCAATGGTGTCATGTATTAGTCAGCCTTCCAGAGCAGGCTGACCAATGGGAACGCTATTGCGTTATCCAATAAGCGTGTATGGGACGCGGTGTAAACCACTGTGGCACGCCTATCTCCTCGCCGCGCTGAACATGTACGCCCACATTGCCTTTGAGATTGCGGCGTGTGAACCGGGGATGGGATTAGGCAGGATTGGTTCCGCTGTACATGAGGCGATTTCCGGAGCGACACATCGCCTTACTTTTAGGGCGCAATTGCAGCATGTGATGCCACCATCGGCGATCTGAGGCAACCATGAAAAACGTGCACGCGCATGTTAGATCACCGCATATCGCCAGGTGTTATTGCGACATGTGAAGGTACCTTAAAAGATAGCGCACAGTGCCACACAAAGCACCTCCCCCTCCCAGCACAGAGGGGAGGGACAGAACACCAGCTTGGGTGGGTGTGGATATTTAAATAACACATACAGCAGCCGGACTATTCAGCTATGAATATAATGGAGAGGACTAATGTACCAGCTGCCTGCAGGCTGTGAAAATGCGTATAGCAAGGAAACTACAAAACATACAATAATGATTTTACATGTTTTTAAAAGGTCTGCCCAGGCACTATGCAATGGTAATATTAGTACCATACTGAAAAATGACCTGACAGTGTCCCTTTAATCTATAGAAGAGCAGACATTAAACACAACACGTCAGAGATTTATTTTTTACTGTATATGTTATTACATTTTTATCTACTGATGCATTATTTACTGGTTTGACTGGCTATACTGGTTTCCAGATTATTGTCCTTCTAGCATTTTGCACTTCGGCTTTATAATACACTGGACCCCTAAGGCAGATTTATTATCTTGGCTTCATAATATCTTTATTTTTTAACTAGTTTGCCTATTTTTTCATTCGATTTATTATTTCTCTGCACATTTTTGTAACTTTTTGGCCTGTATTTTCCAATACGAGTGCAGTATTTAAAGGGCAATTGTGATTTCAGCAGAATGAGCTGTCATGTGTCAGTACATTAGGAATAAGACTAATGTTAACTGCTATGTGATTCGTAGTGTGAGTTTCACTAGCTTTTCTTCCATCTGCAGCCTTTATAGCTTTACTTGCAGTTGACTGTGAGCTAGTGGGTAGAGAGTAGCTGCTATTATCTCTCTAAGGCTACATTCCAATGTTGCATTTTTCCTGTATTTTTTGCAGTTTTTTCATGAGTTTTATGCTAATTAAAAACAGCTTTTTACAGCACCAGAAAAAGCTTTTGAAGAAGCAGTTGTTACGCCGGGTTACACAACCCTCAGCACGACGCCACGCACTGGGTGCAACACGGGATTGTAAAGGGAAGGCCCTGATCATAAGGAGTGGGGGATAGGACACCTCCTAGCACTCATCTGTGTCTGTCCCTACGCTGGCCTAGCAGCCCTATGTGGGTCCTTCCCCTCCTATTGTCACATGTCTTGTCCCTGACTGTCTACCCTGTCTAGTGCATAGGCTGGTGAGTACTAGACGTCACTTCTGATCTAGTGCAACACAGGGGAAGGGAAATAGACAAGCGACCAGACAGAAAAGTATATAAAACAACTTGACTGGTGCACACCGGACACCAGGACTGCAGGCAAGCTTCACCCCCACCTCCACCATGGTCAGAATAGAATGGGATCATCTATAACCAGCATCAGGTAATGAATCTTGTGACTATTTAAAGGGAATGGGTGTGGTCACCAACCAGCATCGCCTGACCCAGCAACTTTCAGAAGCTGCCAGCAGCTAGAGCTGACATTAACCCTTGCTGGTACAAAATAAATTCGCCATTGAAAACAAAGAGAAAGTGAAAAAGTGCAATCGCTGCAGTCTTGCTGTCTAGTGAATTAAACCAACTTTATTAAACATGTACTGTAGATAAATGACACCAAAAACGCAGAGCAGGTTTTGAGTGCATAAAAAAAGCAACATGTGAACATTGGATAAAACATGTCACACACTTCATTCAGACACAGCGCTATGGGGAATATAAGGCATTACTGAGCAGTGCACATGTGACTCCATCTCTTGGGTGAGATAAGATAGTAGTTAGGAAGCACAGCATGATCTTTCTGTGTCTCTCTTCCTTTTCTTTTCTTATTCTCATCCTTCTCATCTCATAGAGTATAATGAGCTGTGTAACCTGGCAGCTAGTCATCTTGTCTTGAGCAGGACCATGTTAAGCTGATTTTTTAGCGTGGATGGTGAGCTCAGGATTCAGGGGAGAAGAAGAAGAGGCTCATAAGTGGAGAAAGAAACAGATTAGTTCTGATAACTTTGTTATATTCATCTCTAGCATTGATTTATGTTAAAAAAAACTACTGTTCTCACTGACATTTAGAGTTTCATTCGTCTCATTTCAATATTTGGCACATATATGCTGGCAGCAACCCCCGGTGTTCACTGAGCCCGACAGCAAGGCTGCATCCTGGCACAGCGGGGCGCAAGCGTCAAGGCGCTAAATCTGGATTGTGCAGGGTATACATTTCACACAATTAGAATCATCTTGATTTAGCGCCGACAAAGAAAGACACAAATAGTGAATGTGCCCCACTGTTTGCTTCAGCGGAGACTCCTCACAGACATTTTTAATGAGAGGATGACAGGCGGCATGTGCAGTGAATTAACGGTACAAACATCAGGAACTGGAGGACGACAATCAAGGCCGACAATGACTGCCGACAAGTGGAATATTCAGAACAATTATTACTTATTTTACTTTGAGTTCCACATATTAGTGATATTTATTCACTTATAATTCCACACCACTTTACATACATTATCATCACTGTCCTGACTGGGGCTCATTATCTATATTCCCTATCAGTATGTCTTTGGAGTGTAGGAGGAAATCAGAGAATCTGGAGGAAACCCACACAAACACCAAGAGAAGATACATCTGCATCTCAATGAATTAGAATCTCATCACAAAGTTCATTTATTTCAGTAATTCAATACAATACTCTCTGCTTATCCTTCTTGACCTCTCTGCGGCTTTTGACACTGTCGACCATCAGCTCCTACTCTCTATGCTGCACTCCATTGGCATCAAGGACACGGCTCTCTCCTGAGTCTCATCCTATTTTCTGACCGCCCTTTCAGTGTATCTTTTGCTGGCTCCACTTCTTCCCCTCTTCCTCTCACTATTGGGGTCCCTCAGGGTTCAGTCCTTGGCCCTCTCCTCTTCTCTCTCTACACGGCCCCGATTGGACAAACAATCAGCAGATTTGGCTTTCAGTACCATCTTTATGCTGATGACACATAACTATACACTTCAGCCCCTGACCTTACTCCTGCTCTAATACAGAACACCAATGACTGTCTAACCGCAGTCTCCAATATCATGTCCGCTCTGTATCTGAAACTCAACCTTTCCAAAACTGAACTTCTTCTGCTCCCACCCTCTGCCAACCTCCCTAAATCTGACATCTCTCTCTCGGTGTGCGGCACCACGATAACACCCAGTCAGCAGGCTCGCTGTCTCGGTGTTTTGATGGACACTGATCTCTCCTTCACCCCATACATACAATCTCTCACCCGCTCCTGTCGCTTGCACCTGAAAAATATCTCCAGAATTCGCCCTTTCCTCACCACGGGAACAACTAAAACCCTCACCGTGGCCCTGATTCATTCCCGCCTTGACTACTGTAATTCTTTATTAGCTGGCCTCCCCCACAGTAAGCTTTCCCCTCTACAGTCTATCCTCAATGCAGCAGCCAGGATCACCTATCTAGCAAACAGTTACTCAGATGTTTCTGCTCTGTGCCAGTCACTACATTGGCTGCCCGTACACTATAGAATCCAATTCAAATTGCTCGTTGTCACCCACAAAGCTATTCATGGTGCGACACCTCCTTACCTCTCCACCCTCATCTCTGTCTACCACCCCACCCGTCCCCTTCGCTCTGAACATGACCTCAGACTAACATCGGCATTAATCCGAACCTCCCATTCCCGACTTCAAGACTTCTCTCGAGCTGCACCAAAACTCTGGAATGCTCTACCCCAAGAAATTAGGACCATCCACAACTTGCATAGCTTCAGACGCTCCCTAAAAACACACCTCTTCAGGGCGGCCTATCCTTCTCCCTAACAGTAGTCACTTAGACGTAAGATATTCATTGTTATAAGCCCCTGTACTTTGTGTTCCCATCCCGTCTTAGATTGTAAGCTCCTTCGAGCAGGGTCACCTTCATTTTCTGCCATTCTTATTGTATTTCCTAAGTTGATTCTATGTTTTTGGTATGTAACTGTTCTGCATTACGTTTCTGTACCGTATATTTTTCTTATATGTACCGTTGTACTGTAAAGCGCTGCGGAATATGTTGGCGCTATACAAATAAAGTTTATTATTATTATTATTACATAAAGTGAAACACATATATTATATAGAGTCATTACACACAGAGGGATCTATTTCAAGTGGTTATTTCTGTTAATGTTGATGATTATGGCTTACAGCCAATGAAAACCCAAAGGTCGTTATCTCAGAAAATTCAAGTAGGGAGGATGAAGGGTGTGATAGATAAAATATGACCTAAATAGGTATCAGAGGCTTCACCTTGTGTGGTTGTGAGAGCCACCACTATAAAAACAGATCACGGCTGCTGCAGTCCCCAGCGTGGTGTATATAGAATAGGAAGGATGAAGGGTTTTAAACCACGCTGCCGTATTCCACGAGACATCAAAGGGTGAATATAATATTGATTTATTAGTCAATGCGTTTACTTTCAGGGATTCCAGAAATGCCCTGAAATATGGCAACATGACATTGATATATCCTGAGGGAGGGGCCTGGGGGACTAATAAATCAATATCATATTGCCATGTTTCAGGGCGTTTCTGGGAGCCCTTGAAATGCTTTGATTAATTAATCAATATTATATTCACCCTTTGATGCCTCCTGGAATACGGCAACGCAGTTTTTAACCCATTATTCTTCCTACTTTAATTTTCTGAGATAATGACCTTTGTGTTTTCATTGGCTGTAAGCCATAATCATCAACATTAACAGAAAGAGACACTTGAAATAGATCACTCTGTTTGTAATGACTATATAATACATACCACAAAACAGTTCAGAAAAAAAAAGGGCACTCACCCAATCGGTGCTTTTCAGGAGTTTATTCCTTTCTCATTCAGGATTCCATACAGTGCAGGGAGGGGAGGAACGTGGAGGGATGCCAGACAATGGCCCGTTTCGTGCCCTAAGTGGAAAAATCCTAGTAGTGCCCGGCATCTAAGATTTGTTTTATATAATATATATGTATGTTATATATAATATATAAGTTTGATGATATTCTAATTCAGGATAGAGGCACACTATCATTCATCAAAAACAGAGCGTTTTTGATGCATGACAGACAAGCAAGTGCTGTGTGTTTGTTGCATGAGTGTGGTGTGAGTGTGTGTGTGCATGACAGTGTGGTGAGAGTGAGATGCGAGATTTTGAGTGTGGTGCGAGTCAGTGTGCTGCTGTCTGTGGTCCTGAAGTTTGCTCAGCGGGATTTGTGAGCATGCTGAGAAATCCTGCCGAGCAAACTTCAGCACAGAGGACAGCACTGACTGTCAGCTCAGCACTGATTTCAGCCCCGCCGACAGCATTTACCGGCGAATTCAAACACAGCTGCTGTCAAAGCAGTACTGTTTAAAATTGCCGGGTTGCCGGCACAGTAACCAATCAGCTTTCACCGCTGTGACAGCAGGGGTGAAAGCTGATTGGTTAAATTGGCCGGTAAATGGTGTCCATGGTGCTGAAGATAAAACTTCAGCACCATGGAAAGCACAGACTTTCAAACACCAGCGGTGTTTGAATTTCCCCATAAGTGCTGACGCTTTATCTTCAGCATGGCATTTGCACCTTTTCCATGGTGTTTTCTGCATTTTAGTCTATGATGGCTACTGGAGCCTGGATTACATGTGCATATAGTGGTTGTAGCTGGCACAACCACACAAGGTAAGCCACCACTGTATTTCACCTACTACCAATTGGTGGTCACAGATTGGCTGCAGCCATCAGGTTCCTTCCAAGCCAGAAGAAATCATTTCCTATTTGGCCAAGTCCTGTGAGAGGCCATCATCGGGCCCCAACATGGAGGAGCAGCGGGGTACTACTAGAGTATGTGTTATTTCTCAGTCCTTTTGAACCATTCCGTTAATAAATTCCCCCCATTAGTGTTGAGTCTTTAGCCTACCGGTCAATGTAGCCGATATAACCCTAGACCCAGAGTGCAGTAACCTCTCCCCCTCTGGGATGAGGGATCCCGGCATTCTTCATTCCTTGCACATCTGCAGGTTTGTTTCTCTGTGTCATGCTCCAGACTGCAGTGAGAAGTCAATAATCAGCCCCAGCGCTATCTTCACATGTCATGGCGGGATATTATTGTAACCGGCCACTAACATGAATGTCAATTTTGCAGGTAGCGGGAATGACAGGTGATCGCTCCCCGCTGATCTCCGCGCTCTCTCTCTTCGCTCTTTCATTTCCTGCTCTTCAGATCTTAAGGATTTTCTGGTATATATGAAATCCATTTACCTTTACTAGAAAGTCCCCACCACCCCAAGCGGGGACTTCTCCATAGCAACCCGCGGAGGTAATGCGGAGTAATTGGGCTGTAAGTTTCTTGGTGAATCTGAGCTTTTCACTGTGCAGGGTTCCTTGAAAAGACCCTCATTGATTCTTCGGAGGGCTGGGGGGGAGGAGGGGGATGGGACTGCAGACGCTGTCATTAATGATTACACGTCCTCTTGTTCATTGTCAGCTTACCAATAGCCCCTCCGAGCCAATCAATGAGGTTCAATCCGGCTCAAATTACCCCGTCATAGCAGAGTGCTTTATTACTCAATCAGGGAGATTCATGGGACTTGTAGTGCCACCGAGCCGCTGGGCTGCAAATCAATCATGGATCTGGAAGACGCGGCATTTCTGCAAAAACTTTGGCCATCGCCCAATAAACTAAGATGACACTACCCTGTGATGCATCATTTATGGGATTTCCGCTGCGTAAAGAATAGTGAAATCCACAGCGGTAAATATTGTGCAGAATTTCTGCATATTTCAGCCGTTGCAGCGCGCTGACATCTACGGCATATACTGACACCATGTGGACTTCAAATCTGCAGTTTACACAGAAGACTTTTTTACATGGGGAAATCATCTGTGAGAACGGGTCCTGCAGAAATCCAGGGGAAAAATGTTGTACATAATTCTTAAAGGGGAACTCCATGGAGAGAAAAAATGTTGTACTGTCCCTGCTCTGCTACGTGATGAAGAAGAGCTGGGCGCTACAGTTCTGGGATCTGTGGATCGCTGTCACCCCTCCCTCAGGGGACAGAGAAATTCAGTCATGCATAGGGCTAAAGTGTCAGGGGACAGGAAGATACCAAGTTGATATGGGGGAGATGAGACCACGGCAGTGCTGAATCAATCATTTCAGTGCTTTGCCTCTGCTCCTAGCTTGATACATGGCAGCACACATTATGCACCATCATACAGCAAAAGATCACAGCATGTACACCATGTTCCAAATTATTATGCAAATGTTCTTTTTCTCTGATTTTCCTAAATGGTCGGTGCAAATGACAGTCAGTGTAATAAAAGTCATCACGCGTTAGAGTTTGCATCGAATGATATTGAAAAAATCTCCCTATGATAACAGTAAAATCTTCAAAATTAAAAAATCTCTACATTTGTACTTCAGTAAGGAAGTGGAATAACTCCAGTGCCACCTTTAAGTAGCTCCTCAAAGTCATAATTGCTTTCCAACAAGCTTTTAAATATGACTAAGAGATTTGTGCCAGATCAGAATCCCAAACTACAGACGCTGCGTTTCGGGGTAACTGCCCCTCATCAGTGTAGTGTGTGGGATATTCTGATCTGGCTATGTGAGTGGGCTAAGACAAGGTCTGGGAACTTACTATCTACCTTATTGAGACAGCTAAGTAGGTGAGGAGATTGTAGACACATCCCCCTCTAGGAAATATGCAAATTTGCACTTCAGTAAGGAAGTGGAATAACTCCAGCGCCACCTTTAAGTAGCTCCTCAAAGTCATAATCGCTTTCCAACAAGATTTTTTAAATATGACTAAGGGATTTGTGCCAGATCAGAAGAAAATTCTCTCCATAAGGTAGATAGCAAGTTCCCAGACCTTCTTAGCCCACTCACACAGTCAGATCAGAATATCCCACACACTACACTGATGAGGGGCAGATACCCTGAAACGCATCTGTAGTTTGGGGTTCTGATCTGGCACAAATCCCTTAGTCATATTTAAAAGCTTGTTGGAAAGCGATTATGACTTTGAGGAGCTGCATAAAGGTGGCACTGGAGTTATTCCACTTCCTTACTGGAGTGCAAATTTGCATATTTCCTAGAGGGGGGATGTGGCTACAATCTCCTCACCTACTTAACTGTCTTCTTATGGTTGCAGGAAAACTTCTCTCCATACGTTAGATAGCAAGTTCCCAGACAAAACCTCTAAATGCACTGTTTCAAATTATTAGTCACAGTAGAGTTTCTAAACATTTGATTTGTGTGAAAGAACTGAAAATGCTCATTTGTTGAATTTGCAGCATTAGGACGTCACATTCACTGAAATAAAAAGCTATTTAACTCCAAAACATCCTAACAGGCCAAGTTACATGTTAACATAGGAACCCTACTTTGATATCACCTTCACAATTCTTGCATCCATTGATATTGTGAGTTTCTGGAGAGTTTCTGCTTGTATTTCTTTGGTTGATGTCAGAATAGCCTCCCAGAGCTGCTGTTTTGATGTGACCTGCCTCCCACCCTCATAGATCTTTTGCTTGATTATACTCCTAAGGTTCTCTATAGAGTTGAGGTCAGGGGAAGATGGTGGCCACACCATGAGTTTATCTCCTTTTATGCCCATAGCAGCCAATGACACAGAGTATTCTTTGTAGCATGAGATGGTGCATTGACATGCATGAGGATGATTTTGCTCCTAAAGGCATGTTTTTGCTTTTTGTACCATGGCAGAAAGTTCTCCGTTGGAAACTCTATATAATTTGCAGAGGTCATTTTCACACCTTCAGGAACCTTAAAGAGGCCTACCAGCTGTTTCCCAATGATTCCAGCCCAAAATATGACTCCTCCACCTCCTTGCTGATGTCGCAGCGTTGTTGGGACATGGTGGCATCCACCAACCATCCACTACTCTATTCATCTGGACCATCCAGGGCTGCTCGGCACTCATCAGTAAACAAGACTGTTTGAAAATTAGTCTTCATGTATGTCTGGACCCACTGCAACTGTTTCTGCTTGTGAGCACTGTTTAGGGGTGGCCGAATGGTAGGTTTATGCCCCACAGCAAGCCTTTGAAGGATCCTACACCTTGAGGTTTGAGGGACTCCAGAGGCACCAGCAGCTTCACATATCTATTTGCAGGTTTGTAAGGCCTTTTTAGCAGCTGCTCTCTTAATCTGATGAACTTGCCTGGCAGAAACCTTCCTCATTCTGCCTTTATCTGCACAAACACGTCTGTGCTCAGAATCACCACAAATCTCTTCACAGTACGATGATCACGCTTACGTTTTCGTGCAATATCAAATGTTTCATCTCTTGTCCAAGGCATTGCACTATTTGTTGCTTTTCGGCAGCAGAGAGATCTTTTTCTTTCCCATGTTACTTGAAAACTGTGGCCTGCATAATATTGTGGAACACCAGTTTTCCTTTTATTGGGCTCACCTCCAAACTAATTATCACAGTATCTGAGATTGATTTCAGTGATCCAAAAAACCTGAGACACAATGACCATAATGGGTTTCATAAAAAAACAAAAAAAAAACCCTATGACACTTAAAACCAATTTGCATAATAATTTGGAACATGGTGTATTTATATCTGTTTGGTGACATCATTGCTATTTGAAAGGAGAACACCACTGGATTGTAGTGTGACCATGGGGCTGATGGCCACGCTTCCTGTTAATGAAGAAGTATGAGGGGGCAGGAATGTAAAGATGATCATGTAGCCCCCTGAGTCCACGCCCCGACAACCTGCCTGCTCTCTGCTGCAGCATCACTGAATTTCTCTGTCCCCTGAGGGAGGGGTGAGAGCTGAGGAGCAGCTATGATTTTATTGATTTATAAGTGATCTATAGATCCTAGAACTGCAGTGTACGGCTCTGCTTCATCAGTAAAAGGGCAGGGACTGTACTAAAAAGTTTTCAAGGAGATTAAAACTTTTTAGTACAGTCCCTGCCCTCCTACATGATGAAGCAGTGCACACTACAGAGATCCCCTTTAATTCTTACAGTCTTTTTGTCCATTTTGTAAAAAGTCTGCAGGATCCCTTTTTGTAACATAAGAGTTATGGAGAAGGATCTGTACCTGATTTTTTTTTCATGTCTTACAAGTTACATTGTACTTTGATAGTCTGATTTTTTTACGATTCTTCTCTTAGGTGGGAAAAAGAGGGCTGATTTGAACTTTTTATATATTTTTTTACATTTTATGTTAATATTTTCTTATTAAAAACTTTAACTTTTTTTAAAATTTTACTTTAATTTTTAGATGCCTTGCACGTGCAATTTTTTTCTTTATTCATACTACAGTATATGTAAAACTAAAGAAGTACAATATATTGAATTAATCAATTAATCACAGGACCCTCAGCCTGTGGGTGGTCTTCATGTGAGTACCAAGTTGGCAGTGTCCTCGTGGTATTCACTTTGAAAGTGGCACCATCGTCCATTTTTGTCTACTGCATGTTGTTTCACATTGACAATGAATCTACGGTATATCTTTTTTCTGCTTTTACAATGAGTTTTTGTTCAAGTTGCCAGATACATCCCTTACCTGCACTGACCTTCATGATAATACATTATCTAAGTTTCACTTTAGAAGGAATGCAGAACTCATATTTGCTCTAAAGAGCAAAAGAAAGCTCATTAATCTATGCTCGTTATTTCTATATGGATAAGAGACGTGTGCTGACATATAGGCATGCCACATATGTAAATGTTAGTTTACATTGTTTATCCAATCATAAATATCAGATTGAAATTTACCCAATCAGTACTGTATTGCAAAATAGCCGATGATATGCGTGTATTATATCCTATGTTGTGCATACAACCAATAACATTTTTAGGTCTTGCCATCTTTTTACTACACCTAAAGACACACTGTATAAATAAATATGCATACTATATATATATATATATATATGTATATATATTGTATATTACCGTATTATTAAATTATATATACAGGGTGGACCATCTATGTGGATACACCTAAATAAAATGGGAATGGTTGGTGATACCAACTTCCTGTTTGTGGCACATTAGTATATGGGAGGGGGAAACTTTTCCAGATGGGTGGTGACCATGGCGGCCATTTTGAGTCGGCCATTTTGGATCAACTTTATTTTTTCAATGGGAAAAGGGTCATGTGACACATCAAACGTATTGAAAATGTCATAAGAAAAACAATGGTGTGCTGGTTTTAACGTATCTTTATTCTTTCATGAGTTATTTCAAGTTGATATCACCATTCATTCCCATTTTATTTAGGTGTATCCATATAAATGGTGTATCCATATAAATGGTCCACCCTGTATATATATATATATATATCACACTGTATAAAAGTGCTCACCCTCACCAATAAACTGGGAATTTTGATCCAACTTATGTATGACATTTCTGCCTTCCGACGACAGTATTTATCTTGTGGCACGACGATGATTCCAGTAGGCCAAAGACGTCACCGCTTCCATATTTTTCATCCACTCCTGGTTTGGGTTTACAAAACCTGATATGAAGAACTGATCAAAAAACTGAACATGTGAACATAGCCTTAGAGAAACAGGTTTTTTCTTCAAGAAACAGCGCCACCCTTTTTCACAGGTTGTAAGCGATATTGCAACTTAGCTGCATTGAAGTGAATGGGGATGAGCTGTAATACCAGACACAACCTGTAGGCAAAAGGTGGCGCTGTTTGTAAAAGATAGAAACCATGTTTTTTTTCATTTCTTTAATTCAGAGAATGAAATTCGGAGACTGAAGTCTTGTGCATCTGCTGCTGATTTATCGATATCTGTTCCGCTGATTTGCAGAACACGCACCAAACGTGACTATCTAGCTGTAGTAATTAGATAACGGAGGGGTGTGATTGGTATGGGTGGGGGGGAGAGGAGCGCGGACCACCAGCTTCCGAAATCCACTTGATTGCTGTCAATTGCAATTTTCTAGGCTGAGGACAGAGTTAACTCTTTACAATCTGCTGCAGATAATAGTACAGGAGGGAAGGCGTCTATTCATAGGCAGAAAGCAGAGATCTTTGGAAATATGAGAATTTGCAATCATAGAAAATTTCTTTATATATCAGAATCTTAATTGTAAAATGCTGCGGTATATGTTGGTGCTATATAACTAGAATGAATATTATTTGAGTCTGCTGAGGACGGCGGCTCCATAGGGACATGCAGACGGAGGCTTTAAAGGGATACACACACACTATCCGCTGTGTTCTGTGTATCGGTATCTTCTGTGGTCATCTCCTGGTTTTACTGTAGAATCAATTATAGAATACAGAACACACAAAAACAGGAATGTATTTCTTGCCTGTACTCCAGTAATGAGCTGAGATAACCTTTCATCCCATGGGGGGAATCAATTTCTCTGCACACACAGGGATGCCTTGTGTGCGACACTGAAGTTCAATGCAGGGGGCTACTCTGAGCCTAATTGCTAATTGATTACATAGGAGCCTGGTGTGCTCTCAGCTAATGAGATAGCGAATGGCTAAAATATTGTAAAGGGAGATTGGGCATAAAATGTGCCCCTTTAAGGCTGGCTTCACACCACTGTTTTGTGGATCCTGGGCTGTCCGGTGTGAACCAAACAGCCCCGGATACGATTTTGGCCTCTTAGTATTCTATAGGGCCGGATGGCAGCTATTTGCCATCTGGTTCTCTGCTGTCAGGGTGGATCCGTGAGAATTGTTTTTTTTTTCCCCGGACACAAAATCGGGGCAAAAACCTGCACAAACCAGATCCAACCGGATCCAGTGCCCAATAACATGGGAGGCTATGGGCACCAGATGGCGCCGGACCCAACAGAAAAATCTTTCCGGTTCCCGGAAGCCGGGGGCTGAGGCTCAGCGCCGTCCAGTGCTGAACTTCAGCACCTGGAGAGCTTCCCACTGTGATTTCAGGATCGCGGCTAGCTCCCCTGCACCCTGCGCTCCTGACATTTTAGCAAGAGACAGCTCCTGCAGCTGCGGACAGAAAACAAGACCGGAGGCTCCAACACGAGAGATGTCATTGAAACAAAGGAGAGAATTATCAAACTTTTAAAAGAGGGTAAATCATCACGCAATGTTGCAAAAGATGTTGGTTGTTCACAGTCAGCTGTGTCTAAAATCTGGTCCAAATGCAAACAACATGGGAAGGTTGTTAAAGGGAAACATACTAGTAGACCAAGGAAGACATCAAAGAATCAAGACCGGAAACTTAAAGCAATATGTCTCCAAAACAGGAAATGCACAACAAAGCAAATGAGGAACAAATGGAAGGAAACTGGAGTCAATGTCTGTGACCGAACCGTAAGAAACCACCTAAAGGAAATGGGATTTACATACAGAAAAGCTAAATAAAAGCCACCATTAACACCTAAACAGAAAAAAACAAGTTTACAATGGGCTAAGGAAAAGCAATCGTAGACTGTGGATGACTGGATGAAAGTCATATTCAGTGATGATTTGCGAATCTGCATTAGGCAAGAAGATGATGCTGGAACGTTTGTTTGGTGTCATTCCAATGAGATTTATAAAGATGACTGCCTGAAGAGAACATGCAAACTTCCACTGTCATTGATGATATGGGGCTGCATGTTAGATAAAGTCACTGGGGAGATGGCTATCATTACATCTTCAATAAATGCCCAAGTTTACATTGATATTTTGGACACTTTTCTTATGCCATCAATTGAAAAGATGTTTGCGGATGATGAAATAATTTATCAAGATCATAATGCATCCTGTCATAGAGCAAAAACTGTGAAAACATTTATTGAAAGAAGACACATAAGGTCAATGTCATGGCCGGCAAATAGTCCGGATCTCAATCCAATTGAAAATCTTTGGTGGACGTTGAAGAAAATGGTCCATGACAAGGCTCCAACCTGCAAAGCTGATCTGGCAACATCAATCAGAGAAAGTTGGAGCCGGATTGATGATGAGTACTGTTTGTCACTCATTAGGTCCAAGCCTCAGAGACTGCAAGCTGTTATAAAAGCCAGAGGTGGTGCAACAAAATACTAGTGATGTATTTGAGTGTTGTTTTGTGTGTTTGTTTGTCATGATTCCATAATTTTTTCCTCAGAATTGAGTGATTCCATAATTTTTCCCCCTGCTTGGTCTACAAAAGTAACCGATACTGGCTAGTACATTTTTTTTTCAAGATTTCTTTTAGTGTTTCTTCAAGGTAGAGAGTCGCCATGTGAAATGACTTTAGTTTTGTGCAATGTCTGTGATCGGCTTTTTTTCTACAAAATTAAACAGCTGAATGAACATCCTCCGAGCCCGGGGATCCAGAATTTTTGCCAGGGGTTGTATTTGCCCTCCGATTCTGTTCTGTCCAGAGCTGTCAGGCTGTGTCCGGTGCATCCAGCAAAACACCGGACACAGCCTGACAGATCAAAACCGTGGTGTGACTGGACTGGCTATCAGGTAATGAAGGGTGCTCAAGTCAAAAAACAGTAATGTTAACATTTAAGAAAATGACGAGCACACCTCCCAGTGTAGGTGCTAGCAAGTTTTTTTCTCTTGCTAGCACCTACACTGGGAGGTGTGCTCGTCATTTTCTTAAATGTTATATTACTGTTTTTTGACTTGAGCACCCTTCATTACCTGATAGCCAGTCCAGTTTTCCATCTAGTTCATTCCTTGTTTTATCAAGTTTCCACCACACCCATACACGCAGGTTTTAAAATGCACCTAGAGGCACTCACATGCTCAGATGATTTTTACTGCAGACAGAGGCATATGGTAGGACCCGATATACATGAGAATACCTTGAAGACTGGTTATCGGGCTTATATGTAATGCATTACATTAACTAAAATTCTCATTTTGCTTATGTAGATTCTTAGCAGTTAGTGCAATTTTCCTCATCCAAATTTCAGTAGCTTTTTACACTTAGCCATTATGCTATACCTTATACTTGTATCTTGTAGTGTGTAGTGTGCAGCGGATTATATGTATATAGTGATCCCCTCAGTGACCATCAGTCCCGGTATCCGAGTACCCCCTACCCTGTCGACTGACTCTGCATCTCTGGAGTATAATACACGATGTAACTCAGGATCAGTAATGTAATGTATGTAACACAGTTGACTGTGTGAGTGTGAGAATAGTGAGGGCAGCTCTGGAGTATAATACAGAAGGTAACTCAGGATCAGTACAGGATCAGTAATGTAATGTATGTACACAGTGACTGCACCAGCAGAATAGTGAGGGCAGCTCTGGAGTATAATACAGAAGGTAACTCAGGATCAGTACAAGATAAGTAATGTAATATATGTACACAGTGACTGCACCAGCAGGATAGTGAGTGCAGCTCTGGAGTGTAATACAGGATTTAATGCAGTATCAGTACAGGATCAGTAATGTAATGTATGTACATAGTGACTGTTCCAGCAGAATATTGAGTGCAGCTCTGGAGTTTAGTACAGGAGGTAACTCAGGATCAGTAATGTAATGTATGTACACAGTGACTGCACCAGCAGAATAGTGAGTGCAGCTCTGGAGTATAATACAGGAGGTAACTCAGGATCAGTAATGTAATGTATGTACACAGTGACTGTACCTGCAGAATAGTGAGTGCAGTTCTGGAGTATAATACAGGAGGTAACTCAGGATCATTAATGTAATGTATGTACACAGTGACTGTACCTGCAGAATAGTGAGTGCAGCTCTGGAGTATAATACAGGAGGTAACTCAGGATCAGTAATGTAATGTATGTACACAGTGACTGCACCAGCAGAATAGTGAGTGCAGCTCTGGAGTATAACACAGGAGGTAACTCAGGATCAGTAATGTAATGTATGTACACAGTGACTGCACCAGCAGAATAGTGAGAGCAGCTCTGGAGTATAATACAGGAGGTAACTCAGGATCAGTAATGTAATGTATGTACACAGTGACTGTACCTGCAGAATAGTGAGTGCAGTTCTGGAGTATAATACAGGAGGTAACTCAGGATCATTAATGTAATGTATGTACACAGTGACTGTACCTGCAGAATAGTGAGTGCAGCTCTGGAGTATAATACAGGAGGTAACTCAGGATCAGTACAGGATCAGTAATGTAATGTATGTACACAGTGACTGCACCAGCAGAATAGTGAGTGCAGCTCTGGAGTATAACACAGGAGGTAACTCAGGATCAGTAATGTAATGTATGTACACAGTGACTGCACCAGCAGAATAGTGAGAGCAGCTCTGGAGTATAATACAGGAGGTAACTCAGGATCAGTAATGTAATGTATGTACACAGTGACTGCACCAGCAGAATAGTGAGTGCAGCTCTGGAGTATAACACAGGAGGTAATTTAGGATCAGTAATGTAATGTATGTACACAGTGACTGCACCAGCAGAATAGTGAGAGCAGCTCTGGAGTATAATACAGGAGGTAACTCAGGATCAGTAATGTAATGTATGTACACAGTGACTGTACCTGCAGAATAGTGAGTGCAGCTCTGGAGTATAATACAGGAGGTAACTCTGGATCAGTGCACGATCTGTAATGTAATGTATGTACACAGTGATTGCACCAGCAGAATAGTGAGTGCAGCTCTGGAGTATAATACAGGAGGTAACTCAGGATCTGTAATGTAATGTATGTACACAGTGATTGCACCAGCAGAATAGTGAGTGCAGCTCTGGAGTATAATACAGGAGGTAAGTCAGGATCAGTAATGTAATGTATGTACACAGTGACTGCACCAGCAGAATAGTGAGTGCAGCTCACTCAGAGTATAATACTGGAGGTATTTAATCATCAGTAGAGAGTGTACAGTATAATGCACATAGTGATTTAAACTTTATATGAAGATTAATTCTATACACTGTACTTTAACAGTGCTTTATAAGTGAATAAATATTATATTATATTCCCGCAAAATGGCACAGGGGTGGAGGTGTTCATGAAGGTTCCATTCTTCTTACCTACGGTTATTGCTGATGCCTCACTCTCATGGTGATGAATAAAGTGAATATTGATTTGGTTCTATGTATAAGCTCAACATGATTCTCCTATTAGCAGCTTTTCCTGCAGCCCCCGGAGGCTGACAGCTTTTCTATATGTTGTTAATGGGATTGTACACATCTGAAGTTGTCCAGAGAAGCAAAGTTTTGACAAGTATCTGTCACTGTGAAAGAACAAATATTTTCCTGGGAATGACTATAGGGAGTCAATAGTTTGTCTCTAAAGGCGGCTGAGCCCTATATAAGCTAATTCCAGAGGCGCCTGATTGGACTATAATACAACTATCAGGTGTGAGCCGCATTCTGCGTACAACGCTAT
Source organism: Allobates femoralis (assembly GCA_033576535.1). NCBI lineage: Eukaryota > Metazoa > Chordata > Amphibia > Anura > Aromobatidae > Allobates > Allobates femoralis. Next base: position 147,118,915 of record JARQOC010000007.1, read on the forward strand.
GGAGTAGGCTGGTGTGATATAGATGAGACATGCATATGAGTTTGTTACCTCTCTGTCTCCGCTGATATATGGCGACGTATACTGCTCCCTAATGACTTACCGAGCGCAAGGAAAATATGCAAAGTGATTTTCTCTCTCCCACACGTCTTTTAATAACGCCTTAAAGACATTAAAGATTACGAGCCCACAAGCTGCGTGCAGGATTTATTTTCAGTTAAAAAAAAATTAAATAGAAAAGTTAAACTTTGAAATCTTCCTATAGAAGGCTTATCTTGAATTTGGGAATCGGTCCCTTTTCTTTAATTCGAGGATTATGTGAGTTTTCCTCTTGGTTTCGTATGCTATGTTCACACTGTGCATTTTTGATCTGTTCTTTTTATCCGTTTTTGCAGTGATAATGCAGTGAACACATCACTTAAAGGGACTCTATCAGGTCATTTTTCAGTATGATACTAACGGTACCCTTGAATAGTACCCGGGCAGAACTTTCAGAATCATTACTGTATTCTTTGTAGTTCTCTTGCTATAAGCACCTGCACACCCTGCAGGCAGCTGCAAAAGTAATTGATCTGACTCCTGAGAGTCACGGTATCTAAATGTTATTTAACTAGCTACGCCTATCCAAGCTGGTGTTCTGTTCCTCCCCTCTGTTCTGATTACACTGAATCTCAGGCTTCTGCAGACTTCTGGGGAGGGGGTGGAGAAGGTGGAGGTGTTTGTGTTACAACTCTTGTAGTAACATCACTAGCCTGTGCTGCCTGTGAGAGATTTCTGCTTATATAAACATTTTTTTCTTACATACATGTAATGTGTGTATCTGCAAACGGTCAAATGTTCATATAAACACAAAGAAATGTCTCAGAGTACAGACTACACACATGCCTCAGATACACACAATGGAGATGTCAGAGCTGCATCTGCTAAGAGCACACACCTCCTCCCCACTCCTCTGTCTGCACTGTGCCTGCGCCTAGAGAGCTAACCACACACAGTATCAGACCAGAGGAGGGCAGGGCAGTGATGCATGAAAATTCATTCCTAGGGAGTGGGCAGCAGAGAAGGAAGTGATCACTCACTGTGATTGACAGATGGAATGAATCTTTTATTTTGAAGTTTACACAGGATGGGGGGGGGAGTATAAATAATAAAAATACATGAATAGAGAGAGCTTAGAGAGTGGAATTAGAAATTTATATCAGTTGCATAAGGATTTATGACCTGACAGATTCCCTTTAAACAGAATCCCAACAAAATCTATGAGGTGTTAAGTTTTACTGTTCAGTCTGTGCTTTCATGATCTGGTGCGTTTTTTTTTGCCTTTAAAAGTGATCCGCAAAAAGAATGAGCTGTCTATCATGGCTGCGCTTTTCTGAACCACGTTTCCCATTGATACTATTCTGCATGGGTTTAAAAAGACGCTGCAGAAAAAGTGGATCAAAAACGGATCACAAACAGACGATCTGTTTTGTTGTAAGGCAGATCCAGATTTCCAGCGGGAAAAGAGATAAAAACGCACAAGAATAAGCGGATCAAAAACGCACAGTGTGAACATAGCCTTAGCCTGAAATTCTAACTTAAAGCTCAATAATCCCTCTATGGTGAAACGTTAATAACCCTAATAATATATGTTACTTTTTCAAAATATCTGCTTGCTGTCAGTGAAGTCAAATATTCTGTTTTGCATTTAGAGGCTGAAATCTCCCCGGATTCTCGCTGCTGATTTAAGTCCCTCCTGGATCTGGAGAATTTGCTACAATGTATGAGACAAACAAAGCTCCCAGATTATTGTCTAGACTGGATTCACTGTAACAAATCCGAAGCTTTCACAACTTTTAGGTGTAAATTTTCTAAGTATAAATAAACATGTTCTTATTCTTAGGAAAAGCTCTTTAGAAGTAATCGCAAAAAAAACCTCTGTTCCAGATTGAGTTCAGCATTCATTGTTTTGAGCATGTGCAGAAAACCCATGATCGTTAGCCAGAACTTCGATTTCAGGCTGTGTTCACACTGTGCATTTTGATCCCTTTGTTTTTTGGATGTGTTTTTGCAGTGAAAATGCAGTGAACGCATCACCTAAATGGAATCCCAGCAAAGTCAATGGGTTTCCACTTCTGACCTGGTGCGTTTTTCCCTTGAAAAGTGATCTGCAAAAAGAATGAGCCGTCGATGATGGCTGCGTTTTTCTGATCCGCTTTTCCCATTAAAACCATTGTGTAGGGGCTAAAAAAAACCGCAACAGCCAAGACAGATCCAAAACAGATCCAAAACGGATGATCTGTTTCTAATGAGTTTTTTGCAAAAGTGGATCCAGATTTCCAGCTGAAAAAGAGAGAAAAACGCACAAAGTAAAACAGATCAAAAACGTACAATGTGAACATAGTCTAAAGAGGACATTTCACCAAATGTTTCATGACACATGGTGTAACAGCGGCTGCAGAGCAGAATAAAACATTTTAGTTTTCTTTTACTTTTTTAAACCTTTCCTTAGCAATGTGTCATTGCCAATCAACACGGGATGTATAAGACTTTGTGTCTGCTCCTGATTAAAATGACCAGACTACATACCCACCTGAGACAGTCATGTATCAAAGCAGATCTCTCTCTGTCTCAAAAGTAAAAGTGGTTAGTACAACATCATATCTCAGTTATATGGACATTTATTGGACATACGTTGTAACAACCTAATTGGCTTAGCTTCTCTCTTACATCGTCCTAGCATTAACACACATATATATTCCATTGGCTAAATGTTAGTATCCTATACACCCTGCTTGTAAGTCTGGCTGTGGCTTAGGCCGGCTTCACATCACGGGACGATCTGATCCGGGGCTGTCAGGGGTGAACCTGACAGCCCCGGATCAGATTTCGGCCCCATAGTATGCTATTAGGCCGGATAGAGCCGGATGGCTATCCGGGTGTATTTGGATTTTTCTCCCGGACACAAAAATGCTGCTTGCGGCATTTTTGTGTCCGGTGAGAAAAATCTCCCTAAATTGGATCCTCCCGGATTCTCCCGGATCCTCCCGGATCCGGGCAATCCGGCCCCAGAGACTCCCATGTTAGGGAGTGCCGGATTTCCCCGGATCTGGAAGGATCTGGGAGGATCCGGGAGCCGGACACCTGCGGCTGAAGTTCAGCAAGAGCTATGCTGAACTTCAGCACCAGAGAGCTGTCCTTTGTGAAGCGGTTCAGCACCACTTCGCAGGGGACAGCTGAGCTCAGCTGCATCCTGCTACAAACTGGACCGGAGGACATATTTGCCCTTCGG